>JACVBY030000569.1:1324168-1534258 GCA_017589505.3 Metroxylon sagu | reverse complement strand
GAAAATTGGTGAAAATTGAAAATTTCAAAATTTAAAAATTTAAAATTTGAAATTTTCAAATTTCAAATTTTAAAATTTAAGAGTTGCCGGTTTAACGATTTTGAATTGATTTTAATTTAAGTTTAAATTTTAGGTTTTTAAGATTTAAAATTTGAATTTTGAAAATTTTTTTAAAATTTAGGAATTTTCTAGTTTTGATTTGAAATTTCCAAAATTTAAGTTTAAATTTGATTTTCGAAAATTTTAATTCAAAATTTTGAAATTTAATTTAAGTTTTAAATTTAAGAAATTTTAAAAGTTAGGATTTTACCAATTTTAATGGTTGTGTTCAAAGTTTAGGGAATTTAAAAGTTTGGGATTTAATTTGAAAATTTCAAAAATTTGAAAATTTTGAAGTTTTGAAAATTCGAGTGAATTTGAAGTTTAGGGATTTTAAAATTTGAAATTTTTTAATTTTAAAATTTTAGAAGTTTTAAAATTTAAATTTAAAAGTTAAAGTTTGAAATTGCATTTTCCAAAATTTCCGAAAATTTTGAAATTTAGAGTTTTGCCAGATTGATTGAGCTTTAGGATTTTTAAAATTTGAAGATTTAAATTGAATTGAAATTTGTGAAATTTAAATTTGATTTTAAAGTTTTTATGTAGTTGCAGATTTTAAATTTTTAAATTTGAAATTTTTATAGTTGGAATTTTAAGTTTTAAACTGGTGAGGCAATTTTAAAGTTGAAAATTGAAAAGTTAGAGCTCAAAATTTAAAGAATTAAAATTTTAAAATTTTAAAATTAAATTTAAAATTTTGAAATTTAAATTTCTCGGATTTTAGAATTTCCAAAATTTAAAATTTTAGGCAAATTTTAAGTTTAGTTTTTGGTTTTAAAATTTAAAGTTTTAAAGTTTTAAGGATTCCGATTTAAATTTTAAGTTTGGTGCAAAATTTGAGTTAAATTCAAAGTTTTAAAAGTTTCAAAATTTAAAGTTGAAAATTTAAAAATTGAAAATTTAAGTTTGCAAAGTTTTAAAGTGGTTAAATTTTAGGGCAAGTTGAAAATTTTAAATTTGAAATTTTGAATTTGAATAATAAGATTGGAAATTCATAGTTTTAAAAAATTGATAAATTTGGAAATTTTGAAAATTGAGAATTTTGAAATTTTAAATTTTAAAAAGTTTGAAAAATTTTGAAATTTAAAAATTTTGAAATTTTGAGAATTGCAAAATTTTCAAAAATTTGAAAATTAACGATTTAAATTTTAAATTTGAATTTTTAAAGTTTGAAAATTTAAAATTTTGAAGTTTTAGGATTTTTGAAGGTTTGAGGTTTTAAGTTTGAAATTTCCAAGTTTAAAATTTCAAGATTTGAAATTTGAGAGTTTTTCAGGTTGTTTGGTTTTAAAGTTTGAAAATTTTAAAATTTTGAGATTTACAGTTTTAAAATAGTTGCAAAGTTTTAAAGTTGGGTTTGAAAATTTTTAAGGGTTGGGATTTTGAAGTTTTAGGTTTAAAATTTTGAGTTTTAAGTTTTGAAGGTTTAGGGAAGTTTTCAAAATTTTACAGTTGGTTGAAAAGAGTTTTAATGTTTTCCAGGGTTTTAAGAGTTGCAAGGTTTAGGGTTTTGAAGGGTTTTCTAAGGTTTTGAAAAGTGTTTTGAGAGTTTTTTATAGTTTAAATTTGGAATTTAAGGTTTGAGGTTTTAGGGTTGAGGGTTTTAGGGTTTAGGGTTTTAGGGTTTAGGGTTTTAGGTTTTGAGGTTTAGGGTTTTTTAAAATTAAAGATTTTAGGGTTTTAAAGGTTTTTTTAGGGTTTTTGAGAGGTTTTAGTTTTAGGGTTTGAGATTTTAGGTTTTAGGGTTTTTAGGGTTTTAAGGTTTTTAGGGTTGTAGGCTTTAAGGGCATTCTCTTGGCTGGCTTGGTGATTTTGGTGATAAAGGTTTTGAGGTTTGGGTTTCGGATTTTTTTGGGTTTAGGGTTTTCACGTTTTTGGTTTTAGGGTTTTGGATTTTTAGGGTTTAGGTTTTTATGGTTTAGGGTTTTAAATTTGGTTTGAAGGCTTTTAGGGATTAAGATTTTGAGGGCTTTTAGGGTTTGGGGTTTAGGGGTTTGGGGTTTTAAGGGTTTTAGGGTTTAGGATTTTAGGGGTTTATGGGTTAGGGTTTTAGGGTTAAAGTTTTAAGGTTTTAGGGTTTTAAGGGTTTAGGGTTTTTAGGGTTTTAGGGGTTTTAAAGGTTTTTAGGGTTTAGGGTTTTATGGTTTTAGGGTTTAGGGTTTGGGGTTTTGCGGTTTAAGGGTTTAGGGTTTAATGGTTTTAGGGGTTTAAGTTTTAGGGTTGAGTTTTATGGTTAGGGGTTTAGGGTTTTAGGGGTTTAAGTTTTAGGGGTTAAGGTTTTTATGGTTTAAGAGTTTAGAGGTTTAGGTTTTTGAATTTTTGAGTTTTCGAGGTTTTAGGAGGTTTTAAAGTTTGAGAGTTTTTAAAGGGTTTAAGAGTTTTAGGGTTTATGCTTTTAGGTTGATTTTAGGGTTAATGGTTTTAAGGTCTAGGAGGTTTTAGGGGTTAGGGTTTTAGGGTTTTTAGGAGTTTAGGTTTTAGGGGTTTAGGTTTTGGCAGTTAGGATTTAGGGGTTAGGGTTTGATTTAGGTTTTTAGGGTTTTAAGGTTTAGGTTTTAGGGTTTAACATTTAGGGTTTAGGGTTTAGGTTTTTGGTTTTTTAGGGTTTTGGGGTTTCAGGGTTTTTAGGGGTTTTTAGGGTTTGGGGGTTTGGGGTTTTGGGGTTGGTTTTTAGGGTTTTTAGGGGTTTTTAGGGTTTAGGGTTTAGGGTTTAGGGTTTAGGTTTTAAGGATTTAGGGTTTTAGGGTTCGGGGGTTCGGGGTTCAGGGTTTTAGGGGTTTAGGTGGTTTTTAAGGGGTTTTTAGGGTTTTTTAAGGGGTTTTAAGGGGTTTTAGGGGGTTAGGGTTTAGGTTTTAGGTTTTAGGTTTTAGGGTTTAGGGTTTTAGGGGTTTAGGTTTTTAGGGTTTTAGGATTTAGGGTTTAGGGTTTTGGGGTTTTGGGGGTTTGGGGTTTTGGGGTTTGGGGTTTTTCGGGTTTAGGGTTTAGGTTTTAGGGGTTTAGGGTTTTAGGGTTTTAGGGTTTGGGGTTTGGGGGTTGGGGTTGGGGATTTTAGGGGTTTTAGGGGTTTAGGGTTTTAGGGTTTTAGGGTTTTAGGGTTTAGGGTTTTAGGGCGTTTAGGGGTTTTAGGGTTTTTGGTGTTTTGGGATTTGGGGGTTTTGGGGGTTTTAGGGTTTTAGGGTTTGGAGTTTTAAGGGTTTGGGGGTTTAAGGGTTTTTAGGAGTTTTTAGGGTTTTTTTAGGGGTTTTAGGGGGTTTAGGGGGGTTTTAAGGTTTTAGGGGGTTTTAGGGTTTAGTGTTTAGGGTTTAGGGTTTAGGGGTTTGGGGTTTTCGGTTTAAGGGTTTAGGGTTTTAGGGTTTTTGGGGTTTTAGGGTTTTAGAGTTTAGGGTTTAGGGTTTAGGGTTAGGGGTTAGGGGTTTAGGGTTTAGGGTTTAGGGTTTAGGATTTTTGGGGGTTTTGCGGGTTGGGGGTTGGGGTTTGGGGTTTAGGGTTTTAGGGTTTTAGGGGTTTTTAGGGTTTAAGGTTTAGGGTTTTAGGGTTTTAAGGGTTTAAGGGGTTTAAGGGTTTTTAGGGGTTTTGGGGGTTTAGGGTTTTAGGTTTTTAGGGTTTTAGGTTTTTAGAGGGTTTAGGGGTTTAGGGTTTAGTTGGTTAGGGGTTAGGGGTTAGGGTTTAGGGGTTTTGGGGTTTTAAGGGTTTTAGGGTTTTAGGGTTTAGTTTTAGGGTTTACGGTTTAGGGGTTTAGGGTTTAGGGTTTTGGGGCTTAGGGTTTTAGGTTTTTAGGGTTTTTTTAGGGTTTAGGGTTTTTTTAGGGTTTTTAGGGGTTTTAGGGTTTTAAGGTTTTTAGGGTTTTAGGGGTTAGGGTTTTAGGGGTTTAGGGTTTAGGATTTAGGGGGTTTTAGGGTTTTTTAGGGTTTTAGGGTGTTAAAGGGGGTTAGGATTTTAGGGGTTTAGGGTTTAGGGGTTTTAGGGTTTAGGGTTTAAGGTTTAGGGTTTAGGGTTTAGGGGGTTTGGGGTTTTTGGGGTTTAAGGTTTAGGGTTTAGGGTTTAAGGGGTTAAGGGTTTAAGGGTTTTGGGGTTCAGGGTTGGGGGTTTTAGGGGCTTTAGGGGGTTAAGGGTTTAAGGGGTTAGGGTTTAGGGTTTAGGGTTTTTAAGTTTTTAGGATTTTTAGGGTTTAAGGTTTTTAAGTTTTAGGGTTTCGGGTGTTTTAGGATTTTTTAGGGTTTTTTAGGGTGTTTTAGGGTTTAGGGTTTTAGGGTTTAGGATTCGAGTTGAAGTTTTAGGTTTCGGGTTGGGTTTTAAGGGGTTTAGGTTTTAGGGTTTTAGGGTTTAGGCTTTAGGCTTTAGGCTTTAGGGGTTTTAGGGGTTTTAGGGTTTAGAGTTTAGGGGGCTTTAGTGTTTTTAGGGGTTCTAGGGTTTAGGGTTTTAAGGGTTTTAGGGGTTTTAGGGGTGTACGGGTTTTATGGTTTAGGGTTTTAGGGTTTTAGGGTTTAGGGGTTTTAGGGTTTAGGGTTTAGGGTTTAGGGTTTTAGGTTTTAGGGGTTTAGGGTTTTTTTAGGGATTTTTTAGGGTTTTTTAAGGTTTTTTTAGGGTTTTTTAGGGGGGTTTAGGGTTTAGGATTTTTAAGGTTTTAGGTTTTAAGGGTTTTAAGGGTTTAAGGGTTTTAGGGTTCTAGGGGGTTAGGGGTTTAGGGTTTAGGGGTTTAGGGTTAGGGGTTAAGGGTTTTGGGGTTTTCAAATTTTGGGTTTTAGGGTTTTCACGTTTTGGGTTTTTAGGGTTTTGGAATTTTAGGGTTTAGGTTTTTATGGTTTAGGGTTTAGGGGTTAGGGCTTTTAGGGGTTTAGGGGTTTAAGTTTTAAGGTTTTAGGGTTTTAGGATTTTAGGGTTTTAGGGGTTAGGTTTTAAGGGTTTTAATGTTTTAAGGGTTTAGAGTTTAAGGTTTAGGGGTTAGGGTTTCAAGGGTTTAGGTTATAGGTTTTAGGGTTTTAGGGTTTTAGGGTTTAAGGTTTTGGGTTTTGGGTTTTAGGGTTTTTAGGGTTTAAGGTTTAGGGTTTAATGGTTTTAGGGTTTTAGGTGTTTTAGGGGTTAGGGGTTTTAGGGTTTAGGGTTTAATGGTTTTAGGGTTTTAGGGGTTTTAGGGGTTAGGGGTTTTATGGTTTAGGGTTTAGGGGTTTAGGTTTTTGAATTTTTGGGTTTTCGAGGTTTAGGAGGTTTGGGGTTTGGGGTTTAGGGTTTAAGGTTTAGGGTTTATGCTTTTAGGGGTTTTAGGGTTAATGGGTTTTAGGGTCTAGGGTCTAGGGTTTTAGGGTTAGGGTTTTAGGGTTTTTAGGGGGTTTTAGGGGTTTAAGGGTTTAGGGGTTTAGGGTTTTTGGTTTTAGGATTTAGGGGTTAGGGTTTAGGGTTTTAGGGTTTTAGGGTTTAGGTTTTAGGGTTTAAGGTTGAGGGTTTAGTGTTTAGGGTTTTGGATTTTTAGGGGTTTAGGGGTTTAGGGTTTTAGGGGTTTTAGGGTTTGGGGTTTTGGGGTTTTAGGATTTGGGGTTTGGGGTTTAGGATTTAGGGATTTTTAGGGTTTAGGGTTTAGGGTTTAGGGTTTAGGTTTTAGGGATTTAGGGTTTTAGGGTTCGGGGGTTCGGGGTTCAGGGTTTTTAGGGGGTTTAGGATGTTTTTAAGGGGTTTTTAGGGTTTTTTAAGGGGTTTTAAGGGGTTTTAGGGGGTTAGGGTTTAGGTTTTAAGTTTTAGGTTTTAGGTTTTAGGGTTTAGGGTTTTAGGGGTTTAGGTTTTTAGGGTTTTAGGGTTTAGGTTTTTAGGGTTTAGGGTTTTAGGGGTTTACGATTTTAGGATTTGAGGGTTTTTAGGGTTTAGCGTTTAGGTTTTAGGGGTTTAGGGTTTTAGGGTTTTAGGGTTTGGGGTTTGGGGGTTGGGGTTGGGATTGGGGTGGTGAAGCACCAAGGCGTAGGAGCGCACGAATTTGGGACAAAGCAGGAGGAAGCACATTGGACCCACTTGATACTACTAGTTGATCCTTTTGATGTCTTTCGTATTAACTTTTCTTGTCTTTTGTCATGTTGGTATGGGTCTTTTGTTATGTTTGTATGGTTTTGTTGGGTCATGGGTATTTGGGTCATTGTGGGAGTCCATATAAAAGGATGTGTGGATGAGCAAGAGGGTTTTATCTTGGATATTTTGGGAGCTCTTGGAGAGTGCTTATGGCGACTAGAGTTTGTCTTCATCGGCAAGCTTGAGATCGGTAGCAGTGTAGCAATACGGTGTCTACTTGGGCTGGCAAGGGGGTAAGTTTATTCTCGAGCTAGAGAGATCAAACCATGGGCTGTAGTGGAGAGATCTCTTCTATCTATCATTTTTCTTTACTGCTGTATTTTTCTTTGTTTTGGAGGCTTGTAATAGGTGGGATTTGTTGGTTATTGGAGTGGTGTTCTTCATTGTGGTCAAATCTGGTTTGTTCATGTTAGATCTCATTTTGTGCTTGATCTTGATGTGGAAACCCTCTCAAATCTGTGTGAAGTGTGCAAGGAACCAAGGGTGGGACGCCCAAGGTGTGGGGCGGTTTGAGTGAAGGGGGCTTTGGAACAGCGGTTGGAGGCTCTTGGGGTACCTTTTCTTTAGGAAAAAGCTTGGGAAGGTGGGCAAGAACATTTGTAACAGTGGCAAGGATCGAAGGACCGAGATCTTCACTCACAAAGGGGACAAATTCTCGGGCACACTCTGTAAGTGTTTGATCAAATTTACAGAACCAGATTTTTGTGAGGTTGGAGGTTGTTGAACCCATTGTGGAGCCCAAGTGAGGGACCCCAACAATTTTTGGTGCTTTCATTGAGATTACATCGCAGCGAGGGACTCAAGGTACCTCTTTTAGTTGTGGGAAGTCATGGAGCGGGAAGCAATACCGGGCTCTAACCGTGCGAGGTTCGAAGCATTGGAGGAGAACCAAAAAGAAATTATGGCAGCATTAGCTGAAATGAAGGCCGCCATTAATCAACTCTCCCTTAACACCACAGAGAGAAGGGAGCACATGGAGCGAAGAAGTGTGGAGCATGATGGGGAGAGGAGAAGGGATGGACGGTCCAACAATTCTGGACCTACTAGGCGACATGCAGATGAAAGGCATGCATCTCACGGTGACTCTGATTCGGAAAGATCAAGGCATGAGGAGGAGCCGGAATGGAAAGAAAGGAGGCGGGGAGGCAGAGTTGAAGGCAGAGGAATTGCAATGGAGAAATGGCTTGATAATTCAGCCTATTCACAGGATTCTTACCATAGGCATGGGCAGAATGATTGAGACTTCCAGGAAGAGGACAGCGAGGCTTCTGATGATGGGCGGCCATTGCATAGGAGGAGGGCCGTTGGTCATGGGCATCACTATGGGCCACGAAGGAGACATGGATGGCGTGGGGATAGAGATGGACACGATAGAAGGGAGGGGAGTTACCGTGATCAGAAACCAAGAAAACCAAAGATTGATTTTCCTCGCTTTGATGGTGGAGATCCTCATGAGTAGTTGGACAAAGCCCAACACTATTTTCATGTGTATGAGGTGCCCAGAGATGAGAGGGTAGATGTGGCTTGTTTCTTCATGGATGGGAAGGCTAGTAAATGGTGGCAGTGGCTCAAATTCATATTTGAACAAGAAGGAAGGAGACTTGGTTGGACGGCCTTTGAACATGAATTCATGGAACAATGGGGACCATCCCCGGTGGTAAATCACCATGGGCAATTAGCCAAACTAAAACAAGAAGGGAAGGTGCAAAGTTACATTGAAGAGTTTAGACGGCTCCAAAGGTTGGTGAGGGGTTGGTCGGAGGAGGCACTTATGGGGGCTTTTCTTGAAGGACTGAAACCATGGTTGGCTAGGAAACTTAAATTGAAACAACCAAGGTGCCTACAAGAGGCAATGAAGATGGCAGAAATTTTGGAAGATAGCTACTATGCTGAAAAATGTCAAGGCAAGGATGGGCAAGTTGGAAAGTCATCCAAAGCACCATGGAAAGGAAAAGAAATTTTGAAAGAACCCATCAAAGGCAAAAAGGAGGTAACAAAACTATCCAAAGATGAGGTACAAGAACGTATAAAGAAGGGGTTGTGTTTCAAGTGTGGAGAAAAGTGGAGTAAGGAACATAAGTGCAAAACGGGCCAAGTGTTCATGATTGTGGATGATAGCGATGATAAAGGTGCTGAAAATTTCAATGGTGAATCCAATGATGAAGTGGGCCATGGAGTGGCATTGGAGGGAGAGGAAGCGGAGTTGTCCCTTCATGCTATGTCGGGGGTAAAAGCACCATCCACTATGCGGCTCATGGCATGGATTGGAAAACAT
Source organism: Metroxylon sagu (assembly GCA_017589505.3). Taxonomy (NCBI): domain Eukaryota; kingdom Viridiplantae; phylum Streptophyta; class Magnoliopsida; order Arecales; family Arecaceae; genus Metroxylon; species Metroxylon sagu. The sequence continues at coordinate 1,525,833 of JACVBY030000569.1, read as the reverse complement.
GAAGTGACTTTGTTGGTGGATAGTGGGTCATCCTATAACTTTGTTAATGCTAACATTATCAAGAGGATTGGGCTCCGGGGAGTAGCGGTTGAACCATTTGAGGTAAAGGTTGCTAATAGGGAAAAGCTGAAATGTGATGAGGTGGTGCGGGATGTGAAGATCAATGTTCAAGGTGTTAAGATTGTTACAGATCTGCATGTCATCACTATTGTGGGCTTAGATGTAGTACTTGGAAGTGCTTAGTTGAAGAGTGTTGGAAGGGTGTTGACCGACTATGGGTCTATGACAATGGAATTCAAATTTGGTGGCAAAAAGAGGGTTTGGAAAGCACTAATCTCCAAAGAAATTCAGCAATGTGAAGCAAATATGATGGAAAAATTATACCGGAGTGGTGCATGTTGTTTTGCCATTGTACTAGCAAATACCAATCAAGCATGGGATGATGGGAAGCAAGGTGAAGAGGGTGAAGCAGAAAAATTGCAGCAACTACCTACTTCAATAAGGTGTGTGATTGAAGAGCACAAAAATGTTTTGGAGCTACCTAATGGGTTGCCACCAAGTAGGTCCTTTGATCACCGAATTGTTCTACGGGATGAGGCAAGACCGGTGAATGTTCCCCCTTATCGTTATGCCCATTTTCAGAAAAGAGAAATAGAGCGGCAAGTGGAAGAAATGCTGAACCAAGGGTTGATTCGACCCAGTACTAGTCCCTTCTCTTCACCGGTGTTGTTGGTAAGGAAGAAGGATGGTTCATGGAGGTTTTGCACCGACTACAGGGCCCTAAATGAAGCTACAGTGAAGGACCGTTTTCCCATTCCCACGGTGGATGAGATGTTGGATGAGTTACATGGTGCGATGGTCTTCACCAAATTGGATTTGAGAGCGGGGTACAATCAATCAGAATGAAGAAAGATGATGTGCACAAAATGGCTTTCAGGACACACTTGGGACACTATGAATACCTTGTCATGCCATTTGGGTTGTGCAATGGCCCCTCCACATTTCAAGCCGCCATGAATGAGGTATTCAAGTCTTTCTTGCGCAAATTTGTGCTAGTATTTTTTGATGACATTCTTATATACTCCAAGTCTATGGAAGAACATGTCGGTCATTTAGAGACGGTGCTTGGGTTGTTGGAGGAGCACAATTTCTTCATCAAGTTGGCAAAATGTGAGTTTGTTCAAGAAGAGTTAGAGTATCTTGGACATATCATTTCTGGAAATGAGGTGAAGGTTGATAACAAGAAGATAGAAACTATGGTGGATTGGCCACTACCTTCCAATATCACTGCATTAAGGGGATTTTTGGGACTCACCTAAGCTCTTATAGAAGGTTTGTGAAGAACTATGGGCTGATTGCTAAACCTTTAACATCCATGTTGGGAAAAGATAGTTTTGTATGGAGTGATGAGGCGAAACAAGCATTTGAAGACTTGAAGCGGGTTATGACTCAAACTCCGGTTTTGGCACTACCAAATTTTAAGAAGCCTTTCGAAATGTATACCGATGCTAGTGGGGAAGGAATTGGAGCGGTGTTAGTGCAAGAAAGAAGACCATTAGCTTTCCTTTCCAAAGCATTGGGTCCTATAAAGAAAACTTGGAGCACATATGCCCGTGAGATGTTAGCAGTAATACATGCAGTCAAAGTTTGGAGACCATATCTTTTGGGTAGGCGATTCACAATTGTGACGGATCAACAACCTTTGAGGCATCTTTTAGAGCAAAAAATTGTCACACCGGAGCAGCAAAAATTCATGGTAAAGTTGTTGGGTTTTGAGTATGACATAGTCTACCGACCGGGGAAGGAAAACAAGGTGGCCGATGCTTTATCCAGGAAGGAAGGGAGCTCTATGTTGTGGACGGTTTATGCTGAAAATGAAGCAAGTTTGCATGCTCTTAGTGGTGCTGAATGGGAGGTTTGGGACAAGGTGCGTGAAGCGGTGCAACTTGACAAGAGGTCATTGGAGATTTGTGAAAAGCTTGAGAAAAAAGAGATGGGAGTTGAGGGCTATAAAATGAGGAGTGGATTGCTGTACTATGGTGATTGTATTTATGTTCCATGTGTACCGGGACTGCGGGAGGAGATATTAACTCATTTCCACCATAGCAAAGAAGGGGACACTCCGGATGGTTGAAAACATATCTTAAGGTGAAACATTTCTTCTATTGGGAGGGTTTAAAGAAGGAGGTGAAGGAAATTGTGGCCAAATGTGACATATGCCAAAAAGTTAAATATGATGAAAGGGCTCCAATGGGTTTGCTACAACCATTACCAATACCAGCAAGGATTTGGGAAGATCTCTCCATGGACTTTGTGGAAGGACTCTGCCCAAAGGCAGTAGAGGACATGAAGCCATCTTGGTTGTTGTGGATAGATTGAGTAAAGGTGCGCATTTTATACCTCTTCGGCATCCTTTCATCGCTAGTAGTGTAGCAAAAATTTTTATTGAAAATGTGGTAAAGTTGCATGGAATACCACGGAGTATTGTGATGGATCGGGGAGCATTATTCATGAGTTCTTTTTGGCAAGAACTCTTTACTTTGCAAGGTAGTAAGCTAAAAGCTAGTTCATCCTATCACCCCCAAATGGATGGGCAAACGAAGGTGGTGAACCGAACATTGGAGCAATATCTTAGGTGTTATTGTCATGATGAACAATCAAGATGGAAAGAGTACCTGCCATGGGCTGAATATTGGTACAACACCACATATCATGCTTCCATCAGCACAAGCATATTCGAGGTAACATATGGAAGGTCACCTCCCATGTTGAATAGTTATGAAAAGGGAAGAGCCAAGAATGATGAGGTGGAGGACGAGTTGAGAACAAGAGATGAAGTTCTTACTAATGTGAAGAAGGCACTCATGAAGGCGCAAAAGATAGAATGAAAAAGTATTATGACCAAGGTAGGAGGGATGTAAGCTTTGAACCCGAGGACTATGTGTATCTCAAGTTACAACCATATAGGCAAAAATCACTCAAGAAGAGATTTAATGTCAAGCTTTCACAGCGCTACTATAGGCCTTTTAAAGTGTTGAAGCACGTTGGAGAGGTAGCATATAAGTTAGAATTGCCTGAATCTTCTCTCCTTCATCCTGTGTTTCATGTGACTGCATTGAAGAAAATGATGGGAGAACCGGAGTATGTTGTTGAAGAGCTGCCTTCTTTTGATAAGGAAGGAACAATATTACTAAAGCCCGAAGCGGTTTTTCGTTATCGGAAGCATAAGAAAGGCAAGGGAAGTGATGATGTGTGGCAAATGTTGATTCATTGGAAAGGGCTACCGGTGGAGGAAGCGACATGGGAAGACTATGAGGATGTGGCCAAACAATTTCCGAACCTATCCCTTGAGGACAAGGGAGTTCTCGAAAGGGGAGGGAATGGTTAAGCACCAAGGCGTAGGAGCGCACGAATTCGGGACAAAGAAGGAGGAAGCACATTGGACCCACTTGATGCTACTAGTTGATCCTTATGATGTCTTTCGCATTAACTTATCTTGTCTTTTGTCATGTTGGTATGGGTCTTTTGTTATGTTTGTATGGTTTTGTTGGGTCATGGGTATTTGGATCATTGTGGGAGTCCATATAAAAAGGATGTGTGGATGAGCAAGAGGGTTTTATCTTGGATATTTTGGGAGCTCTTGGAGAGTGCTTATGGCAACTAGAGTTTGTCTTCATCGGCAAGCTTGAGATCGGTAGCGGCGTAGCAATACGGTGTCTACTTGGGCTGGCAAGGAGGTAGGTTTATTCCCGAGCTAGAGAGATCAAACCACGGGCTGTAGTGGAGAGATCTCTTCTATCTATCATTTTTTTTTACTGCTGTATTTTTCTTTGTTTTGGAGGCTTGTAATAGGTGGGATTTGTTGGTTATTGAAGTGGTGTTCTTCATTGTGGTCAAATCTGGTTTGTTCATGTTAGATCTCATTTTGTGCTTGATCTTGATGTGGAAACCCTCTCAAATCTGTGTGAAGTGTGCAAGGAACTAAGGGTGGAACGCCCAAGGTGTGGGGCGGTTTGAGTGAAGGGGGTTTTGGAATAGCGGTTGGAGGCTCTTGGGGTACCTTTTCTTCAGGAAAAAGCTTGGGAAGGTGGGCAAGAACATTTGTAACAGTGGCAAGGATCGAAGGACTGAATCTTCACTCACAAAGGGGACAAATTCTGGGCACACTCCAGGTGTTTGATCAAATTTCTGAACCAGATTTTGTGAGGTTAGAGGTTGTTGAACCCATTGTTGTGGAGCCCAAGTGAGGGACCCCAACAGAATGTACAGTTGAAGTACAACTAGAATATTAAATTTCAAGTGAATACTAAAACTGGAACCAAATCATTCCTATTATGCCAAACACAACTTTATCTAGACACAAAAACCAACCTACAGAATATATATACACACACACATGCATGCGCACACATCGCGCACATACACGCACAATATAATCAAACCTAAATTCGATCACCTTCCTCACTCTTGAGACTACATAGCTCACGGATCTCAAAGATAAAAAAAGTGAAAAAGATGAGGTGGCTCCGAAATCCATATGAATTTAAGAGTGGAGAAGGTGACCGGATCTTGCACTTAGCTACATTCGAATGTAACAAGTCTAACTACACGTGCGTGCACACATATATATAGTTAGATTTCGCTACACTCACGTGTAACCAGGCCTAGATCTAGTCATCCTTTCCATCCTTGAATCCATACGAATCACGGATCCCAAAGGTGAAAAAGGTGGAATGGCTTCGAGATCCGTGTGGATTGAAGGATGGAAAGGGCGATAAGTGCATGTAGCTAAGTCTAGCTCTCTCTCTCTCTTTCTGCATATATATATATATATATATACACACATATAAATTGTGTTATCTTTTCATCATTTATTCATATATTTTAATTCTAGAAAGTAAACTTGGATATTACAAGTTTTGAGGAAACCGGAAGCATTTGGAATTTCTGGTTGCAAGAAATCATAAAGCTAAATTATCATAAGATTTGAGGATTCTGTCAGATTTTTGAGAGCAATGAGAAATTCAAGAAGACATTCAGCCTCCTAAATAGCAGATTTGCAGAATTTCAGCTAGAAATTTGAATATTTGTGCTCAAATCTTGTCTGTAAGTTGTCAGCTTCAGAAACTCATCAGGGTCAAAGTACATTTGTAGGTTGCCCTCTTATAAATTTAATATGTTAATCATATTTCTGCAGCTCATGTCGATGTTCATATTTCAGGTAAATGCTATGTATATTTTCATAAAAGTTAACATCATTTTCAATTTTTTTTAATAATTTCAATAGTTTCAACAGAACAACCAGAACTATACAGCCAAATATTTAAGATATCTTGACATTCTATCTTCTTTGAATAATTCACTTTCAGCCAAAACTGGAAAACCTGAAATGAAAACTACTGAATTTTCTGTGATTGAAACTCAATAAGCTTGGCTGAATCCAATAACTTCTTTATGCACCTTGGCATGATATAGTCTCTAATAAGTTCATTGAACATTCAGATTGGTTTTAGTGAAGGATAGAGGAAAAGGAAAATCATTTAAGATGGTTTGGCAATTTGTGCAAGAGGTCTTAAATAGACTTCAAATAGAGATCTCAGAGATCAGGTTAAAAGGTCTGAAAGGAAGGGAACAGGGAAGGAAGAAAGTGAGCTTGTAAGTGAGTGAGATAGAGAGAGGTAGAGAGGAAGACATGGAGAAAGGCCAAATAATTGGATATAAATGTTAAGAAGAAATTGATGAAAGCTCATCTTAACTCATATTGGCCTTTGATCAGTACAATACTGATGTTGACCAATATAGTTCGCTAAATATATTCAATAAACTTGTTTCTTATGTACTAGATGATGTATGATTTATTTGACTGTTACAAAGTCTACAAAAGATTTCCTTCAGCCACTTCAGATTCTTTTTCTACAATCTAATAGCTTAGCACACAATAAAGTTGTATCCAAATTTAACACATATAGTTTTAATCACCAATTCCTTTATACATTCAAGAGTGCAATAAAGATTCGTAAGGCATTAAGACTTGCCCATCAAGATCTCATTGTAATCACCATCTCCCTTGTGTCAATACCTCCAGTAGTTCATCTCCATGCAGAGCTCTTGACACCCAAAATACCTAAAACTCACTACTAAATTCATTCTATGCATGAAATGATGGTGCTTCTGTGCCTTTTTTTTTTATAAGATCATCCTCTGTCATGAATGCCTCATACTTCTAATTTGCAGACTAACTAAAGTACCTTGCCCAAGTCGCACATGAAGGCTATTCAACATGTAAAGCAGATGAATGTCTCCAGCTAATTTTATATTACACTAGAATTTCCATAGTAATTGTAATACCAACAATTTCTACCAGTTGCAAACCCTTTTTTTTGACTTTGGAGCATTTCTACCACTTACAGATTCAAGTTACTCAATTGTGAGAAAAGGCACAAAGCCAGGAGAACCAGAAGTTTTGAATTATCCCTTTCAAATGGCATGGTGGAACACCACTTCAATATCCTAATAATGAGATTGTGTCTATCAATAGCATTTCCAAAGAAATGCCCTATCTTAAGAACAAAAGAAATTGATACATCCTCAAGCTTCTTCTTTTTGTCGATCATTAATAAGGAAATAAATACTGCTGGATAAGGAATGCATTTAATGAAACCATAGCCTCTGAAAAATTATTCGATCCATGATCACAATTATAATCATTTTCATTTCCTTGCATGTATTAATGCTAGATTAGTGTTTGAACTTGAAACCTATAAATGCAAATGATATAAATAGGTCATCACCTAGTATATTTAATGGGAACTCCTAAACAACTCAGTTGTTCAATCAATTGTCTCATGTGATCTTGTGCATGAGATGGGAAAGCATTGAGAGAAATTTAGACATGAAGAGATACCCAAAGCATCCTTTTTTCCATTCTTATGTGTTTATTAAAATCCCAGTATTTCCATGACTCTTTATTTTGAAGTCTTATTAGATATGGACACATGGGTGGAAAAGGATTCTCTTTCTTTAGAACTCTAACAAATACAATATGTACATACGCAAAGAGAGATTTATCAAATTACATCAATAGTCACATTTATTTGTCATTAATGGAAAGCCTCCTTAGCATTCCTTGACAATAGTATAATATATTTCTGCCCAATTCTCGACTAGTTAGAGAAAGGAAAAGAGAGAGGAAAAAAAGCATATATAATAACTACACAGCCATCCATAGAGTCCTTGCGTGCATAGCGCATGCTAATATATTAGTCAATTGAAAGTCCACACCACTGATCCCAAGCTATAGCATTTGAAATACAAAATGACTAATTTTCAATCAATTTAGATATTAATTACATGTGCAACCAGTAGTGACACGAAAATGGACAATTTGATGGGATAGATAAATTGATCTGAAATGGCATAGATTTAGGTAATGAAACTTCAAATTAGATACTTAGATGAGACAATTTACAACATGAATATACCTCCTATTCTGCATTCATGCATATGGATATGTGCATCACACATTTGAGAGTTGTTTTGTTGTTTGCAAGTTTAATTAAAACAGAGAATCATTAAACCTGATTCCCTGTCAAAATTGTTTTATAAGAAACAAAGGGAGAATTTTCTTTTTCTTTTCTTTTTTGTAAAACTTATTTTCCAGGTTTAATGGTCTATCAGTTGTGACAAAACAATTTTTTGAAAAGCAATCAAGAAAATGTTTACTTTACAAAACAGTCTTCTGAAAAGCAGTCAAGAAGATGTTTACTTTAACTTTTACTGAACCTTTTTTTTAATAAAACTTGACAAACTGAATTGCTCGTTGGCCTTATATTCCCAACCTTGTTGAAACTTCAGAACAAGAAATGACAAACAGTAGAGCAGCCATCATGCAATAAAACGAAGTATGTTAATATCATTTTTTATAAAACTATATATCCAAATTATATCATTATCAAGGAAAAAAAACCAAATTTTCCTTTTTCCTGAGAGAAAAATTTCCTCTATTTTCCATTTTCCCTCTTTTCCAGAAAAAAAAAAAAAAAAAGCACGCCCTAACCTGATGTTAATCGTATATAAAAGAAAGTAGCACTGCAACAGACTCCAGCAAAATCTTTCTAACAAAGTTTTGTCATTTTCTTAGGTAGATCTGAATCTGCTAACTATGTCTTCAACCATTAAAATCAGACAAACAGTAACCAAAGCAACACAGCAGCCAAGTTTCCCAGCCAAGTTTCCTTAAATCGTGATCCAAATCCAATTAAGGGAAGGAATTTTTTCTCTTGATGGACAAAGAGGTCGGACCTAGTTTACAAGCAGTTCAAAATCAAGTAATTCTGACGAATAGCCACATCCATCAATCACTCCAAGGAACAAATGTCCCCGATTGCCTCCAGTAATTAGAAATTTCTAAACCAGAACCCAAAACTTTCTTCACATCCAAGATAGAGAATCCACGCCAAAAAAAAAAAAAAAGAAAGAAAAACTAAAGAATGCTCATCAATAAACGCAGATAAACCTTCGATCTCATCAGCGACGACATAATCCCATCTAAAATCTAAGAAATCAAACAAAAGGAGAGCTTTTGGACTTACTGGTGACCTCGCAGGGCGGGGGGTCGTCGGACGGAGGCCGGATGAGGAGAAGGCCGCTCGAGGTCAATGCGGGGGCGTCCTCGTCGGAGGTCTCGAAGGATATGGAGTTTCGGAGGGATCCCTCGGCGGCGATCCAGTTCGTCGACGAGGTCCAACCCCCGCTGCTCTCCTCGCCCACCATCGATTCTTTCATCGCTCCCAAATCCATTGGCTCTTTCCCTGATTGCGTCCTCCTCATTTCTACCGGCGCGAGGAAGGGCACTATCGCAATTTATTCAATCGGCAGGGCTTTCCCTGAACACCACAAATATAAAATAAAATATTTGGGACTTCATTGTGAATCTAGGTAAGCATAAGGAGTTAAAAGTTTTATCCTCGAAAAAATATATCGGGACTTGAGATCCCGAGATTAGTTCAAATGCGGTGCAAATGGAAATTATCTACAGCTCCCTGTGTTTATTTTTTCTCATTCAAAAGTCCTCACTTTTCACCCGAAGCTTGGCGGGGTATCGTTGCAGTTTAGCACAACGGGCTGGGCTTTTTGTGCCACGGTAGGTTGTTTCGAGAAGTTACATTTGATGTGGCTCTTGGACGCCGTCAATTTTTTTTTTTTTTTTTAATTTTGAGATGATAAATACTTAAAATAATTTTCTTTTATTTAACAAGGATGAGTTGATATCTAAAGCTCATCACGCTTCAGCCTCAGTAACATCCGTCAGTTCAGAGGAGATGTAGACGTTATTGCTGGCCAATTTGTCAAAATTTTAGCTATGCATACATACATGGACGCATTTGAAGTTAAGAACAGTGGGTCTCTGAGCGACATTAACTTATAGTATTTTTGGCACAATTTATCATCTCTATATAATTTTTTTTTTTTTTCCTTCTTCTTCCAATATGCCTTCTATTCGAATTTCTTCGATCTAATGGGATATTATTTTTAAAAAAATATTTTCAAAATGATTGTTAGTTAACAATTATTTAAATCGTGCTTATCATTGGATGCTAGTTGATATTAGAATTATTAATTAACAGCTCGCCTATCCTAACAAAAACTCAGACATCTTATAACCCTATCAATGCATAACAAGACAACAATGAGCAGTCCCTTTTTATTTTTTTTGTGTTTTTTTAGCAATTCAACCTCCCTCTTTTATTCTAGCAAGAAACTTTGCTTAATATCTTTTATGATGATTTTTAATTGACAAGCTCAATGAACATATGTTAGCTGGATGCCATTCACATATCGATATCCGACTTATTTATTATTAATATTATTATTATTATTTCTACTTTTTTTGCACCTTTCTCATGAATTATCAAATCAATTGGTAGTTGTAACTTTAGCATCCAGACCCTGTTCTTGGCGTTGATACATGAACTCTATATTCCAGACAATGAGTGATAAATATGGACGTGCTCAAAATGATCAATCGTACATTAAGTTTGTTAAAGGAATCAAATAATAATAAGACATCCAAGATATGTAGGACAAGTTCTTCATTCAATGAGCTAGAGATTGATTACTCAAAGTTTGTCAATTGGGACTCTTAGGAATCATGTGGTGTCTCCCACCTCAAATTAGATTAACGTTTTTCTAGGATTTCTATACTTTAAATTAAATTTCCTCTGCCACACAGAGATTGGAGGTAGTGATATCACCGGGATGGTATATTCTATTTATTTGCTATGAAAGTTGGATTCTATAGAATGTTAGAAGTTCACATCATTAACTTGACTAGTCCAGTCCTATTAAAAGAAATGAAAAAAATACTAATTATATGTGCAACATGCCAATTAGGTGATGTTAATTTATATCCAAAAGAAGGGAGAATATATTATAATGGGACATGGGCTTGCTTGAATGAAGGTTAGTACATGGAATAAAGGAAATTTGTTGACCGTAGATAGCCTTCTAAAGGGGGCATGATTCAGGTATTAGGTAGATTTTGTTAGAAAATATTTTGCTAATAATTGTAAATAATTAAAATAATTAGTTATAAGAAGAGAAATTGAAAAATGATGTGCCTAGAACTAAGATGCATAAAAACACGATACTAAGAATGATTTTCTCCCTCTATTAAATTATGATATTATCTTGGGCTAAGTAGGAAAATTTATTGCACTTTTTTATTCTACAATTTTAAATGTTTGATCTGTTGATAATTAATGCGCTTTAATAGTTTTAAATTTAAATTTAAATTTAAAATACTAATGTGCCATTAATGAAAAATAATAATAAAGAATTCAAACTAATTTGAAACTAACTTATATATATATATATATATATATATATATATATATATAAAGAAAGAAAGAGAGAGATTATTTAAATAAAATATATACATATCTTTGTTTGAGGGTGGGCAAATGGTTTGCCATCGTGGTCCCATCATCTCATTGTTCTCTCGCTTGGTCCTCTTATTTATCTTCTAATTCTTTGGAGAAAAATCTTCTATTTTCATCTTTATCTTTTATCTAACACAGCCTGAGCCCTATGTTGTTGGTTTGGCTTAGCGAGTCAACCAGCTAGGTAAATTTTTATTTATTATTATTTTTATAATTTTAAAACTAATTTTATAGAAACTAAATAAAATAAATTAAATGTACTTATTTTTTTAGGGGCTTATTGTTGGTATGACTCATCACAGTCATTTCTTTCGTCTAACCTTCAAGACCATGATAGGTCACATTATCTTTCAGTTTTAGCCTTCTACTCCTTTACTTATTATCATTCGAAGGAACTCTTCATCATCTTGCATCCTTTCTTCAACGTTATACTATCCTTGAGGCAAATCAACATTTCCACTATTTCAAACTTTAATCGTCTCCTCCTTTTGTTGAGTACCCTTTTTTCTTCACTAAAAGCAAATTTTGATGCTATTGTGAACATCGAAGGGATTAGCTACACTTATGCCCTTTACTGGAAGAGAGCAAATATTTTTTATTGAGAGATGCATTAATAACATATTAAAAAGTTTACAAGATAAAAAAAGGTATGTACTTCATTAATTCGTTTATTATTGTTGAATAACTGAAAAGTCACTATTTTGCTACTTAACCTTTCATGCATAAATTTTCTTTTTAATGCATAAATCGATAATAATATTTTTTAAGGTTATTGTATATAGAATTTTATATATCAAAATTTTTGATTGATTGGTTTGACATGCATTTGTGAAAAATATTAGCTGGATTTAAACAAGTATACTTAATTAAAAAATTTTATAAGCTAGTATACTCAATTAAAAATTTTTATAAGTTAGTATACTTAATCAGAAAAAGAAAGTATACTTAAAATATCATTGATAGCTATCATGTGGATCTTCAAGTCATGATTAACGGCCGTTAAAAATGTAATCAATTAAGAAACTTACATAAGTTAGAATACTTAAAAGGAAAAAGAAGTATAAAGACTAAATTAAAAACCTTAAATAAGTTCATATACTCCTGGTATAACTATCCTTTGAGAATATTATATATTTATTGCAAAACTAGGACAAACATGAGATAATAAGTTTTGGATAAAATATTAGTAGCTTTATAAAAATATTCTAAAAATTATATAAAAATACCAGAATTATTTTGGTGAGAATCTAATATAAGTTTACTAGGGAAATGACTACTATAAAATATAGTAAGTAATAATATCTTTATATTTAAAGCATGATTGTAATATTAAATATGTAGAATTCTATCTATATTTTACATCTAATAAAAATTATTTTCATTTAATCCATGTGCAGTACATAAAGATTCAAATTCTTATCTTCTAACTCCTGAGGATTGTATATATTTAATTATATTTCTAATTTTACATATATATAATTCAATAAATTTCAAATTATCTTGTAAAATTAAGTTTATAATATGACATGCACATCTAATAAGAAAAAAATTTTCATCTAAGTTAGGACGTTTCATTGACAACATTATTATTAGATGCATTATCTAAACTAATTAAAAATAATTTTGTCATATATATGGTGCTCACATGCCATTTGCATAATATAAGAATGGATGATGGTGGCAGTATATGGATATAAATTAATTTAAAACTAAAAAGTTTTTTGTATGACCAGTCGCAATCAATAAAATATGCAGTAATATAAATATAAGACAATTCAACAGCACTAGTCTAAATATCAGATGTAAGTACTATTCTACCATCAAAATTTTTAAGATATGAAATTATATTTTCTTTATAATCAAAATATTTTAAAACACTTAGATTTAGTAGTATTTCGAAAAACTTTTTAAATACAAGATTTATGGTAGTTTTCACATATTTTTTAAATCTTAGATTATCGATAAAAATAAAAGGCATTTCACTGTCTATGATAAATTTTAATAATTTTTTTCTTTTTAATTCTTGAAAATAAAAAAAAAATTTCAGCTCACTTCCTTGACCAAGTATAATTTAAGATTGGGTAATGGCATAAGCTGCACTTTCATGTTTTTTCCAGTATTAGTAGGTGATTGTTTCTCAAGAAGTGTCAAATTTGTAATCTTTCTTATAGATAACACAGAGCCCTATGCCAGTAATTTCCTCGATGTTGAAGTACATACAAGCTTGAGAGGTCCAAGTCTAGTCATAAACCTGGTGGTCAATGTGGCATCGATAGCAGCAATGGGCTTGGGGACATTGGCTCCAATTTATGATTGGTGTGTGTCATACCTTGTTGTATCGATGTTGAATTCGAAAAACTCTTGGTCATGCGATGGGCAAAAGCTATTAGCACCAAATATTGTTAATTATAGAGGATAAAAAGTAAGAGTAGAAACTAAAAAAAGATTAGAATAGCTAGCTAGAAACTAGAGAGAAATTAAGACCGTCTAAGAAGATTAAAAAAAATTGTAGAAAGATGAGAAGGGCTTACAGGAACTTAAATAAGCTTTAAAGAACTTGTGATTTAGTGTGGGGTGAGCAAAAAGGGTTGGAAGCTATTTAAAGAGGTTGGAGGGCTTTCAAATGAGCCAAATAACTTTGAAAACTAGTTTTTTATAGCTGTTGAGAAAGATAAATAGGTCTTCTTGACTAAAAGTCAATAATATCCTTCAAAACTAATCATTATGGTAGTTAAAAAGGGTTAAAATCTGAATTAGATGAAAATACCTTCAAACTGGCCGTTTTAGAGGCTTTTTTTTTTAGGAGAAAAAAAAAACTATCAAGCCCAGCTGTGCCAAACGGACCATGCTGCATGTCAGCACTGGTGGGCCTAATGAGTTGGTCTATTAGTGCTAGTGAATTATTTCATGAGCCGCGGATCATGTTAGCTTACATGTCGTGTCGTGCCATGCCATACCAGCCTATGATAGGCCACCTTGCCAGCATAGCCCACGAGCCTTAAGGAGGTAGCCCAGCATGGCCTGTTTAGTGAGCCGTGCTACGCCTTGAGCAGCTGCTGTAGTAGTTGTACTGTCCCAACCCAACCCATTTGACATCTCCACCTATAATGTTAAGTTGGTATTTATTTGCGTTATTTTTTTCACAACCGATGTATATTGCTGCTTAGCCTTAAATATGATTGATGCATCAACCTCCATTAATCTATAATGATATTGTTGCTTCTCTATTCTTCGGCACAGACTAAAACCTAACATCGATCATATTTAAGGCTAAGTAGCCTGAGGTTTAGACTTGGTTCGCGCACGCATATGATAGGGCAAAATTGTGCGTTTATGTGATCTATACCTGGGAGTATCTAATGGAGCTGTTTAAAGACCCGTCAAGACTGCAAGATGGCCGTTCTTTAAACCATTGACTGGCTCCTGTATCGTTCTCTTATATGCTTGTTGCTAGGCGGTGTTTGTTTGAAAAAAAGAGCCTTTCCGACCACATTAGATTCGAAAGGATTAAAAGTATACACGATCGGTGTGGAGCAATGAGACCTAAAATTATTCCAGCTGTTGCATTACAATATTCGTGCATGTTTTCTCTAAAAGTTATTCTGGCAGGCATGGGTAGCAATTTATTTACGCCCTTCCTCTGTCGTTGTCTTGGACAGAGGATTCCTTTAGGAGTTCACGGTATAATCGACCACCTAAATGGCCAATCGACCTGGCAGCTAAAAAGCATGGGCTACGTATGACACCTGATTCACGCCGTCCTTTTTATCTTTGTTATCTTTCAGCAAATTCATATCCCATGGTTGAACCCGTGCCTTGGGTCCAACCTAAAACTAGTTTGATCCAACGTTGAACCAGGTAAATGCTTGATAGAATCTGGAAGCAACGCAGAAAAATCTCTTTCCTTGAATCAGTGCAAATGCCTTGGAGATGACTTCGTCTTCATCTCATCGTCTTTTTTTATAAAAATAAACCATGCTTTACTAAACTAAACGCAACCCTCTTGTTTTCAGCACTAACCAAGTGTACCAGCCGAAGATAAACGTGCATTTATTATTTCATAAAAGACAAAACCGTGAGTGAAATGAGATCACAGCCATGAAACCAATTGGTGAGTTGGTGGGGTCGCACACCCACTTATATCACCACAGGCTAGCGACTTGACATGATTGGACTTGGACCAAACTAGGACGACCGAGCCAACAAGTTATGTGGGCCTACTCTGGGTTTGTCCGCAAGCAACCAAACCAGCTCTGTCCAACGACACATGAACCGTGTAGACTGTCAAGCTTGTTTTCAACTGGAACTTCGGGTCTATAAAGGCATACTTTTTAAGTAGAAACCAAGCTGAGACCACTTGAATTTTAGCTCGTTTGAAATAAGTTGGAGAGTTCCCACAGTTCACTTGCATTGTTTTATAACAATAATAATGAAAACAATTACCACAAAATTCTCTTAAATTTGACTGATTTGTAAACCGATTCGAAAAAAAAAAAAAAAAAAACCTTAAAACTTTTATTTTAGTTCAGAAATGCTCGTTAGCATGTGATAATTATATGACAACAAAATTTTTAAGTAATATTAAGGTTATTATTTAAATTTAACTTTAAAATTTGAATAGAAGTAAAGTTTTTTTTTTTTCATAGTTTAACGATGTTAAATGATGATAGGTTGGGATAGGTTTTTGTTTTTCAAAATAAAAATTTTATATTTTTGAAGGAAAAAAAAAAAATCTTTTAGGCTCAGTGTGCAGCTAAACTTAACAGGGTGCTGCTGTAATTTTTGTTAATAATTACTAAAGTAAGGCAAAATGAGAATTTTGGTATAAAAATGCCTTGTTGGTTTTATCGTGATTATATTTACTCTCAAGGGGCATAAATGTCTTTCTGTACGCTGTTCCCATCGACGCGGAGCCTGCAAGGAAACTCACGACATCAAGGGACATTTAACCTTTCCTCGTGTCTTTGTTCGATATCTTAGGGGCATTACGGGAAGAAAAAAAAAGAACAGACTTTAGCCAAGCAAAGGCCGAGTCAAGGGACATTTCGGGAAAAGAGAAAAAAGTTCAAAAAAAAAAAAAAAACCGAAAATAATAATAATAATAATTGGGTCTTCGGTCATATTAAAGAGTCTTTGGCCTCCTCTGTGGTCAAACAATTCCTGCGTTGGCCATTGACTTTCGGATCTTGTGACGAATTATGCTTTAAAGTCCTTCCCTTGGGTGCCTTTGAAAGTCAAGGCTAAGATTGTATTTTTTTTATTGGGTGATTTAAATCATTCTTCTAGAAAACCATGTGGGCTAGAAAGAAAGAAAGAAAGAAAGAAAGAAAGAAAGAAAGAGCGAGTTCGTTACACACTAATGGCGGGCATGACGCTACGATAACAAGAAGCATTTTTTTTTTTTTTTTTTTTTTTTTTGCAAAGAAGTCACTTTAAATAGGTTTGTCAATGGGAGATATTGGCACGAGAATATTATTAACTTCGAGTTGAAGCTGTGCTTAAACTATAGACAGTTACGTTTTGATGGACAACCGTGAAACCACGCATAGAAAGATATGATTAAAGGTGTGGACGAATATGTCCGTTCGTCAACGAGAGAGACTTGAAATTAAGATAGAAATCCTTGACCTCTTGCTTTCTCACTCGTATTATATCTCCTGAAAGCTTATGAGATCAATTATGGAAAACCTACTCTTTAAAAGAGAGCGAAACAATCCCCTATCAAACTTAGGCTTCACCAACTTTGAGTGAAAACCTACAAAAATTTTATAATATATGTGTAAAAGCCCACCTCCATCTGGAACCAACTTCCACTCTAGCCATTCACTTCAAGACAAAGTTTGACACTCCTTGTGATTTTGCCATATGATAACCCATGAACTTGGTATTGAATTGGACTCTTACAAAACAACTATTTTGCTAAGAAAATAGCTTAGCAGCCATGAAGGCTTTTCATTTTAGCTTTTAAACCCTTTTCTTTTCTTTTTTTTTCTCTTAAAAAAAAGGAGTTTATAAATAGAAATTATTAAGTTGCTTTCTAGCAATATTTAGACTTTTAGTAACAAGATCTGATCTATCTCCATGAGTGGTTAGTTTCAAGATAGAACTGGATTTATTTTGCTGCAAAGAAGATAGAGATTAATTTATGAAATACTATCTATTATTTGGACATCACATAGTGATAACTTAATATCTCATCCACAAAAAATCGAAAAGATCGTATTTAGATTTCTTAGTCCTCTATAAATATTAAAGAACTTTTAGTATATAATCAATGCGAAAATAAATATATGCCAACAAGAGCTCTTGCACATTCTTACACACACATATATATTATTCAAGTCTGAGCATCCTTATTAGGATAAAAATTTAAATCCAATTATCAACATCATAATTAGCTGTAATTAGTTCCAAAAAGGCTTATATTGCAGTGTTTCTAATTCATGTAAGTTCTCAATCAAATTCATTCTGATACCATTTATAATAACTTAAGATCTCATTCGAAAAAATTAATAAAAAAGATATTATTTGAGTTTTATAACCCGATGAGAATGCTAATACTTAAATAAGAGAAGTATGTAAAAGTCTTACGAGTATAGACATGTAATTAGTTCTACAACAATAACAGTGCGTCGGAGAGATATTAATATTTATAAAGTACTAAGATACCTAAATAACATTTTTTGAATGGTATTTTTGAGTGGGGGCTTGCATTGTTACAATGTCAACCAATGTATCTTCTCTTATCAATTTGCATCGGATGAGATATTAGTTATAGCAAATTAATAAGCATCCCACACTTTTCATTTCGATCGTATTTTTTATTAAAGATATTTTTCTTTTTCACTTAAGAAAGAAAAAAGAAAAAAACAAGAAAATTGGAATCATGCAGAATGCTAGATATAGGAGTAATTAGAGAACTCCAATCGCTTAGTCTCACAGACTTCGTGAGATTTGTGAGTTAATCATATCTCCCTGCAAGCATTCGGGAGATGGTTCTATCAACAACACGTCCAAATCCAGTGTGGTTGCATCAAATGGTCGATCATCAAATCAAGAGAAAGCCAGCTATGGTCGCAAGAGCACAAAAGTCTGGTCTGGCGCCAGAAGTTTGCCACCGGACCGGTGGCCGCACCTCCGGCCAGCATGTCTCAACAAGAGAACAACAAACAGCTCTAATGGTTGGAAAAGGAAAAGGACTCGAGCTCTACCGCATGTGGCAATCATTGCCTCCTCTTTTATGTCTCCCTGCTGTGCCCATTGCCAGATGGCACGAGCCTCACAAATATCTCCGTGCATAATTAGGAGTCTCTCTCTCTCTCTGTGGTCTGAAAAAAAAAAAAAAAACACACGCATTGCTAGCGTGCACCTTGGCCTGTCATATAAATAACGGTTAGAATTGACGAAACTGACATGCCACCCGATGGAAATAGGTTATTTCATAAATTTTAGTTGACATCACATAACATGATGCACGATATTTTGAAAACATGAGAAGCTATACGGTAGCAATTGAAAATTTGAGATTAAAAATATAATTTCGCCAAACTACTCTATTAGCAGATCATGATCGCCTTAATTCATATAAATTTAATTGTCTCACAGGTTAAATATATTATATATATATATATATATATACTCTTGGGTTGACTGACAGAATAACAAATCTTTTCGATGGTCGATTCGATGAATTTAGCCTCATAGAAAAATGCATTAGTTTTGGACCATGTCAAAAGAGAACGTCTCCAGCGTTATCTAACGCAGACACGTCTCCAACGCCCAAACCGCAGAACAAGGCATTGAACGAGTAGGACCTACCCCTTATAATCTTATGCATGTCAACGAGAATATTATGATGAGATAACATGCTTTTGGAAGCGAATGCATCTAGAAATGCTTTTTATCAATGTTATAGTTTAATCGCATCTTTTAAACTCTGGATATTTGTTTTAATAATTGCTCGTCTACAACTCTCATCTCATCAAAATTTGTTAACTTTGTTGAATCTACGGACAACAACAATCATTTTAATAGATGATTTTTTTTTTTTTTTTTCCAAAATGCCAACAGTATGGAGTTCTTTCTTACAGTTTTCCTTTATATCTTTCTAACTCTGACCTTCAACTAGAACGCTTGGTCTTTTGGAGCTCTCTGTCTTCTGATAAATTTCATTGACTCAGTCAGAGAGAGAGAGAGAGAGCGCTCAGGGATTGACCTCCACCTGAATCATGAGATTATTTTTTATGTGGTCCCTTTTTTTCATGGTTCTTTTCATAAAACATGATTTTATATTTATAAACGCCTCTGAAGCTCATGATCATGTGTTGTTTGAGATGCGCATGGCCCCATTGCCTGCCAACCCAATCTCATTTGGCATCTCATGGGGGCAAAGCTAACATTTTGGGAGTTCTAATTAATCACAAGAAGCTATACAATTTTGTTGAACTAGAAGCGTCATAGAATTAAGTTTAATTATTCTAACTATTGTAATGCCATAATGATTTATGACAGATTTGAAACATGGTTGTGATAGTAGTAATAAAGCCGAAAGCAAATCATGCACTGGATGCTTTTATTTTTGGTAGAATTACCTCCTTGTGTTGTGTTTAAGGCCAATTTTGATGAATTTGTTATTGTATTAGTGGCTAGTATGGGTGTAGTTATTAGGGACATTAAGGGCTGTCTCATATATGATTCCAGCATCGATTGTTAAGGATTTCTGTTCTATTTTTTAAGCTAGCAGCGGCTTAGTTTGGTTTATGCATTGTAGTGTACTTGTTTAAAGCTACCAAAATTTGGTTGGAAGGTGACCGTCATACTATAATTTTCTGAATTAATGGATTCTTAGATGCTTCTTATCATAACATATTGTTACAGGATATTTAGCAGCTAAAGAAATCTTTATAGGTCTTTAAGCCTTCTCAAATTTTTAGAGATAGAAATAAGGTAGCTGATTAGCTTGCTCGCAAATCATTGCAAGGGGATTTTTCTTTCAATTTTTTTGATTCTCTTCTAGCTTGCCTTTTCCTTCTACTTGATATTGAGGCCCAAGGAATGCCAATGTTGAAACTCAAGTGAGTATGCTGAGTCTGTTTTAGCTTGAAAGGATCGAAACTTCTTTCTACTAATGCTATAGGTATTATTGCTTGTTCATGTAATTGTTGTTCTTTTATGCTTCTGATAGTGGCTTATAGTGCCATGCTCTATTTTCTTTTAGGCTTTGAGCCTTCTCTTTGTGAAAAAAAATAGAAAAAACTTATATTCATGCTCTAATGCCCCATTTGGAATTGCTTTTGGAGCAACCAAATGTGCTTTTTGAAGATATAGGTATGCTTCATAAAATTTTTAAAACAGCTTTACGTCCTATTTGAAATTTTTTCCAAAGCTTTATTAGGGATACATCAAAAAGCTATTTCATTTTAATAAAAAAATTTTATTGACAATAGGATTGATATATGTTTCGTTTCTAAAGAAAGCTCTCGCTTCTTTTTTTAACTATTACTTATCACATAGTTTTCAACTTGATCAAGAATAGAATTTCTTGCGTATACAAACCAATCTCTTGTAATACCTCAACTTCTTTTTTTCTTTTTTCTCTTTTCTAGTTCTCCTAATTGATTGCCTTTATCTTACTTCTTTTCTAGTACTTGTAATTGATTTGAATATGTATTTTAGATTTGTCCTTTACATTGATCCATTCTAGTTCTATTTGATGACTTTTTTTTGTCATAGTAAAATTTATTTCTTTTTCAATTTGTATAGAAATTTGATTTTTTAAAAAAAGATTAATGTACATTATTAATTCCTTTTCTAAGATTATCTCCGAAGAATAAGACTCTATTTGAAGAACTATAGGAAATAAAATTTTCATAGAAAAAGGAACTATAGGATAGAGTGTTTGAGAGGAAAGACCTTATCGAATTAAAATAATAGAATTGAGAAAAGAAACTCAAAAACTAAAATAAAATCTTCCACACACCAAAAAGAATAATCCAGAGAAAGAATTATATATGATTTCAATCTTTTTCTTTCCCATATAATTCCAAACACAAAATTGAAATCTTGATATTAAGGAAAGGAACCATAAGATTTCTCAAAAACCATATTTTATATAATCATATAATATAATACATTGAATATAATATAATATGATATGATAATATATATATATATTAAAAATATTATACAATGCTTTTTATTGTTATTTACTCATTCTTAAAGCACTCTCTTAGTTTAGTTATTAAATAGATATTAAAGTTCAACAGAAATGAAGTTATCAAATAACAAATAGGTTTTTGTAAAAAGCTCTACCACCAAAAGCTGTATTGCGAAAAAGCTTTATTGCCAAAAGCTTCACACTAATTCGAAAGAGAACTTAATACTAGGAGCATTCGTGCATCAGTCATTAGCAAAAAAAAATAAAATTATAATATAATAACATGAAAATATTTTATCATTATTATTGTTATCCTTATTATCATCATTATTGTTACATTTATGACATATAAAAAATACCCAATAATACTCTTATTATTAATAGTTTGTTTTAAAAAAAATATTTGTTGACTGTTGTCTTGGTTATTAAATGAGCAATATGTCATTTACTTTTCTTTTCTTCTTAAAATTTATTCCTACTCTAATGTCAAGCAAAAATGACTCGCAATGCTTGCTCTTAATGACCAATCTCATGCTTTGAAGGTAGCTAGAAATTGAGCGGGTTTCCTATTGTATCAAGGATATAAATGGCACAGAGGGATGCAAACATGCCAACAAAAGGAGGGGAAAAAAAAAAAAAATGCCTTTCAAAATTGAGTGATTGGCTACAATACTTCTTGCCCATTACAAGGAGGAGATGGATATTTTCTTTTACTATAAAAAAGTTTAACAATGCGTTGAAAGGGGCACTTTGGTAAAATGAAATTTCTTTTGCACAACTAGCTCGACCAAAGCAAGGGGCATTTTGGGAGATAGGGAGGCTGTCCGTTAACCAGCCAAAAAGAAAATTTATGGCTTCGTATGGACGCACGAAAGGGGATGCTTAGATTTTCTTTTCCCCCTAGAGAGCGAGAGAGAGAGAGAGAGAGATTGGGAGGGAGATTTTTTTTATTATTATTATTACACCTTTTCTTTTTGGCTTCAAGAGAGATGTGGGGAGAGAGAGGTTTTCTTTTTTTTTTTTTTTTTTTCACTTTTCTCCTCTTTTTCTTTTGGCTTCAAGCGTGAAGGAGAGGGGTTGGTTAGAAGGAGAAGTCTCTTGGAACAAGTGCTTTTGACCCTCTCTTCTTTCACATCAATGGCGGATTCACACCTTGCCACATCGCCTTCTCCTCCCAAACCCGTTACTTTCCTTGTATAAAACGCCCTCCTAACCTCTTCTCCATTCTTCCCATTCCACTCAAATTTGAGAGCCTCTCAAGTTTTTCGCTCATTGCATCCCTTCTTCTCTTCTATTTCTTGGGAGGTTTCGATCTTGGAAGGCTTTTCGGGGGAAAGAACCTCGACGTGAGGGATTGTTGACGTTTTCTTCCGGGATTCTAGAAAGGATCGTTTGTCTTCGAGCTTGACTTCTGGCGGGCTTCAGCAAGTCGTCGTCGTTTGAGTTCCGCTGCCCAAAGATCTTGACAAGTTTGGATCTTGGCTAATATTTCCTCTGTTTGTGCTGTAAAACCTCGGAAAGATCGGATCTTTGTTCCCCTCCGCACCACAATTCCATGGGAAATTGCTGTGGTTCGCCGGCTGCAGGCAAGAAGAAGCCGAAGCACAAGAAGGGGAAGAAGCCGAACCCCTTCTCCATAGATTACATGCCGTCCGCCGCCGCCCCCAGCGCCCCCAAGCTCACCGTCCTCAGTAACCCCACCGGCCGGGACATCGGCAGCCGATACGAGCTCGGCCACGAACTCGGCAGGGGAGAGTTCGGAGTCACCTACCTCTGCACCGATAAGGCTACCGGCGAGGCCTTCGCCTGCAAGTCGATATCGAAGAAGAAGCTGAGGAGTTCCATTGACATCGATGATGTGAGAAGGGAGGTGGACATCATGAGGCATTTGCCGAGCCATCCCAATATAGTGAGCCTCAAGGACACATATGAGGATGATAACGCCGTCCACCTCGTGATGGAGCTCTGTGAGGGAGGGGAGCTTTTCGATCGGATTGTCGCAAGGGGCCATTACACTGAGCGGGCGGCTGCGGTGGTCACCCGGACCATCGTCGAGGTCGTGCAGGTCAGTTCTTATGATCTCTGTTCTTTTTTGTTGGTTGAGTTTTGTTCGGTGACCATAGGGTGGAGCCCTGTTTCAATCTTTTGTTTAACATTAGTACATTATGTGAATATGTGACTAGTCCTAATTTGCGAAAGAAGTGATCTTGGATAGCAAAAACTACTAAACATTACTTAGAGTTGTATCTCTGCTGTGCATTTAATATAATTAAATTTGTGAGGAATTATCAATCTTTGGCATCTCCTTTGGATGCCACACCATGACATGATCTGGTGAGCAAGGGGCTGCACCTCTTGATTTCTGGAAAATCATTTAATTCTTGTGCAGAACCATATTTCTCCTTTATTTTATGTTTTGCTAGAAAATTAAACTTCTCTTTGTGAAATTATCTTGGTGAATGAAGACAGTATGTTGAGACCTTTCAGATAATAATTTGTATGGGCCAATAACTAATTTCAACATCATATATTCTTTCTCTATGCATGTAATCAGTTGTAGAGAAGCCCTATGCAATCTGGTGGTTGCAGGAGGTTGGCTTTTGCCTTTTGGTGACTTTCTTAATTGTTAGCATGTGGCAGGGACAGGTGTAATATATTTTAGGGATTCTTCCATCACTTATAGCTTTATGTGGGCTCTGATTATGCCTGTGAATCTAAAACCTGATATCACTATTATTATGACTTCTGTTCTTGTGTTAACATTTTGAGCAAATGGACTGCAACTCTAGTTGCAAAATCTGATCCAAACCATAATATTGGTGTCGGCCAGAAAGTTTTTGTCCTTTCGTATGATTCTACTCAAATGGCTTCCCTACCCCTGTGGGTAGTCCTATTGCATTGCTGCTTGATAGGTTGGAAGTTTCTGTTTCTTATTTGCTTTAATTTACCTAACATGCTGACTTGTGTTTACTTCTTTAATGCAACAACAGATGTGCCACAAACATGGGGTGATGCATCGGGACCTCAAACCAGAGAACTTCTTGTTTGCTAACAAAAGGGAAACTTCTCCCTTAAAAGCAATTGATTTTGGGTTGTCAGTATTTTTCAGACCTGGTAAGTTAGTAGGATTTCTTTTTGAAGAGCACATTATCTCTTTCTTCTTTCAACAAAAACTAATTTTCTACTAATGCATGCACATTATCCTAAATGGTTCATCATTCATGTTAATTCTTCATAGTCACAGCGCTGCTTCACTATCAAGTCACATTATGCATAGGCAATGTCTCATAACTCATCACTTTGCATTGTCAAATGTGCACTTTTCAATGTTTTTTTGTTCAATAGAATTCTATTTTTTCCCCCACAGGTGAGAGCTTTACTGAAATCGTGGGCAGTCCTTATTACATGGCTCCAGAGGTTCTGAAACGAAATTATGGCCCAGAGGTTGATGTTTGGAGTGCAGGAGTGATCCTTTATATCCTGCTTTGTGGTGTACCACCATTTTGGGCAGGTAATTCCTTTTCTCTTTGTAGAAGGACAAAATGCTGCAAATGATGGCAAGTACTATATGAGAAAAGATAACAGATTAGCCAACATGTACTGAATTTAAATTTGCGACTGTCAATCTGCTTTACAGCTCATAAATATGATTTACTGAAATTCATTGTTGAAGTTAGATCTGCATTCAAGTGTTTGTAAGAATCATCTAAGGTTTCTTGGTGCAATGCAGAAACTGAACAAGGAGTAGCACAGGCAATTATTCGCTCCATTGTAGATTTTAAAAGAGAACCATGGCCGAATGTTTCTGACAATGCTAAAGATCTTGTGAAGCGAATGCTTGATCCAGATCCTAATCAGAGGTTAACAGCTCAAGGAGTTCTTGGTAATTTCTGGTGGCTGTTCTATAATCTGCACATTTTTTTTAATCTCAATATAATATGACAAAATCTTATAGGTTTTCTGGTATGGCATTTATATTAGATAAATATTCAGGGAAAAAAGGGGGGTATCTACGGTACTTAACTGATGATAACGTTTTCGATTTGGCTTTCTATAAGGAAAAAAATTGAAAGGGAATCAATACTCTCTAGATGGAGGGTGGATTTGCCATTTTCTATGTCTAATAATCAGTTGGATTGGATTTCTCATTTGAATGGAAGCAAACATGTTGATAATGTCCCCGAGATCTCATTATCGCAATCTATTAGATAATAGCCTGATACTAATTTACCACATGATGTTCAATGTCATTCGTTATGAGCTATTTATTTCCAAAGGCATATCTTCTGGGCATGCTCAAGACATTTCCTGGCATTTGCTATTTCAGATCATCCTTGGTTGCAGAATGCCAAAAAGGCTCCAAATGTTAATCTAGGTGAAACAGTTCGAGCAAGACTCCAACAATTCTCTGTGATGAACAAGTTGAAAAAGAAAGCTCTTAGGGTAAGATTTGACTCATTGCACCCTAGGAATGTTGTTCTAGCTTTTAACTTGTGGAAGTTTTAGTTCATTTTGGGTTTTGCACATCATCCATTTTTTTTCATCACAATATGTGATAAATTGGTTATGGACAACCAGCTGTACCCCTCCTTCAAATGGAGGTTCCAGGTTCAAAACTTTGTGCAATGTTTCCCCAAGTGCATCACCTGGGTAATTATCCAGTCATTTCTTTGAAATGATTGGTGGTGCCGCCACCATTATTCTCAAGTAATAGAAGGAAAAGAGGAGTTGTTTATTATAGATAGTTTTCTCCATGCTCACATTCAAAATGGCAACTGTTGACATGTTTGGGACCTCCACCATTGCAGGTAGTGGCTGAACATTTATCTGTGGAGGAAGTAGCTGACATAAAGGAAACGTTTCAAAAGATAGATGTAAACAAAAATGGCAAAATAACATGCGAGGAGCTGAAAGATGGTCTCCGCAAGCTTGGGTATCAAGTTCCTGATTCAGATGTTCAGATATTAATGGAAGCTGTAAGTGGTCAACCTTATTGTTTTCCTTTTGCCCTCTTATCATCTTGCCTGTGTTAAAGATCTGCAGTCCATGTCAGTATCCAGTCATGAGGAACGTAGTATCGGAAGATACTGTTAAGTATCTTAGGTTATTAACTTTAATTCCTGTGACTGAAACCATAACCATTCTGGCAGAACACAAATATGCCTTCTATGTTTAAAAGCATTGGATTGTGATCTACCTGCCGCTGAATAGCTAATATGTGGCTGTGTCTCATAGTTCTGTTAATATTTGAACAACTTGCTGCTCTTAGTAGCCATCCTAGTCGAGCATGCCGATAGCCTTTTTTTTTTTTTATTTATTTCTTTCCTTCATTTCTTTCAAACTTTTTTTTTTCCTTTCTTCCTTCTTTCGTTCTTTCTTTTTTCTTCTTCTTTATTTTTCTCTTACCTTCTTTCCTTCTTTTTTTTTCTTTTTCTTCTCTTTTCCTTTATTTCTTTCTTTCCTTTATTTTTCTTTCATTTATTTCCTTTTCTTCTCTCCTCCTTCCTTTCTTTCTTTTTTTTTTTTTCTTCTTTCCTTCCTTCTTTTGTTATCATTTCATTTATTTTTTCTTCCTTTTTCTTCTTTTTTTATTTCCTTTCTTCTTTCTTTCCCTTCTTTATATCCTTCTTCTCTCATCCATTTTTTTATTGTTTATCTCATCCATTTTTCTTTTTTTTTTTCATGCTTTCTCTCATCCATTTTTCCTTTCCTTTTTTATGCTTTCCTTCCTTTCTTGTTTTTTCTTTTTTATTTTCTTTCCCTTCATTTTTTTTGTCTTTTTTTTTTTTCTTCTTTTTCCCTCTGTGGATGGGTTTTGCTTCTTTCCCTTCTTCTTCTTCTTCCTTTCTTGCTGCCCCATTTCAGTCCCATTTGTTCACAAGAACCAAATGACATAGCTAGGACATCCTCGTTCCAACAGGACTTGAAGCCTAACCACTAATATCCTGTTCTGAATAAGAATTTAATTGATCTGAATTATCAACTTATTGTACCACCATTGGAGTGTCATGAAGGCAGAAGTTGTGTTCTAATCATTTCAATATTGCTCAATGTTTGCTTTGCTAGCTGCATCATTTTGTGAAAACTTCTCCTTTTTTGAGAACAAAGTTTATGAATCTATTTGTTGGTTGAGCACCAGGTTATCATGTTGTTGCAGGCGGATGTTGATGGGAACGGGACCCTGGACTATAGAGAATTTGTTGCGGTGTCAATTCACATAAGAAAGATTGGAAATGATGAACACCTGCACAAAGCTTTTGCATACTTTGATAAGAACAGCAGTGGGTATATAGAGATTGAAGAGCTCAGAGACTCCTTGGCTGATGACCTGGGTCCAAACCATGAGGAAGTTGTTAATGCAATTATCCGTGATGTGGACACGGACAAGGTGAGTGGTTGTCTTGCTTCTTGAATGCTTCTTAAGAATGCCCTATTTTTAACTTTGCTTTCCATGCCACTTGCTATGCTGGAAAGCTTCCTTTTCCGAAGATGCCTATGATCATGGTGGTTCTATGCATTAGTATATATATAAAATATCATCCTACATAATCATAATCAACCAACCTTGTTGGATGGACTAGCTTAATGAGCCCTCTTTCATTCATTCATCTCAGTAGCTTCCAACTTTCCCCCGCTTTTTTTTGTGAGAGTTTAAGAAAGAACATGACATTATCGAAGCTCTATAGAGTCTCGAACTAGGGGCCCATAAATAGATCAAATGGAAACCTCAGAATTCTTCTTTTGATTTTAAGGAGAGCTGATGTTGGCCTTATTTCTTAGGATGGGAGAATAAGCTACGAGGAGTTTGCAGCAATGATGAAAGCAGGAACCGATTGGAGGAAGGCATCTCGGCAGTATTCCCGCGAGCGGTTCAACAGCCTCAGCTTGAAGCTGCAGAAAGATGGATCATTGCAGCTAAGAGATGAGCGTAGATGAAATGAGAGAGCAATACAGATCTTGTGAATTACAAGCCAACAAAAAAAAAAAGAAGAAAATCTCCTCTTTCTTTTTTGCTTAGTTTACATATTCTTTCCTAGTTTTCTTTGTTGCATGTGGGACAAATTCTTTCTACTTGTCTCTTGTTAGTAGGTGATTGGTGAGGCTTGGTCGTGTTCTTCAATCTTATACAACTTGCTCTATGTATTGCGTTTCAGCAGATAATGTATTCTGAAAAGAAAACAGGGTGGAAAATGGAGCCAGTAGAGCTCTTGGTTGTAAGTATGGCTGGTTCTCTTAGTTTTAGCCCTCAAACAGCGTCGCACGACTTGGCTTTTGAATGCTTCCACTTTGGCAAAGAATTTTATTTGGTTCGACTTTAATCATTGACCAATTGTTGGTAGCCTAATTCTCGTGACTTCTTGATGTCGTGGTTTTAGAATCCACCTTAGGATCTTGAGGTGTTACTGGTAATCTAATTGGGTTGGTCGGGGTCGCTAGACTTTGTTGTTAGGTTTTTTTTTTTTTTTCTTTCAAGTACAAGAGCAACGTGAGGGGTAGTTGGCACGGATTCTTCGTTGAATGCTGCCATTTTTTGACCATGTTTCTTTTGGCGTGTAGAATTAGGTGGGATTGTGGACTTCTCTGTAACCATAAACGTAAGCGTGAATGCTTGGATAAACGTATGATTAGGTATAAACTTTATCGACAAGTATAGTCTCTCGCATTCCGATAGCAAAGCACTTTAATATCTCGAGGTAGGCTTGATAGCACTTCATAGAGTTTTCTCTCTCTGGAAGCTACCTCAAGTTGGTTAGACCTTCGATTCATTTATATATTTATGCATAAAGAAGGCTCAAGGAAGAGTATGAATGTAGGTGAATGTTTCTTTTGCCTTCTCTATTGAGTCAAAACTAAAGCTGGTGGGTTTAAGGTTTCTTCCTGTCTCATTCCCTCCATACCTTTTTTTTTTTATAAAAAGAAAAAGGGTCCTCCAGTGAATAAATCGAACATCAACTCTTTAAATCACTATGAGAGAATAGTTTCACAGTTAGATGATCATTAAACTTTCATTGCGTATCAATTACCGAAGGAATCTCCTTCAACTCTTTTGATTGCAGCCAACAAAATTGTTATTTTATGAATATTATTCTACAATGTTTAATAATTATTTAATATATCCAAATTAAGAAGATTTTATGGGTTAATACACAATATATATATATATATTAATAATTTTCTTCTATTTGTCTAATATTATGAATCAAGTATAAAGATAGTGATTTTACTTTGGCTTGACAAAAATCCATCCTAGTTTGACCCAAAGGGCTTTCAAGCTTTGTTTGTGTTTAGAACAGGCTTCAAAAAAAATCGAAAACTTTAAAATTAAGGTAAAGTTAGTGTATATACTGTTTGCCACAAAATCCATTCCAAATCTATGTATCTATAAGAGTGAATTAGAGTTATTATTTCTTTCTTTTATTTGTTCTGATAGGCATTTGATGTTTATTCTGTAATTCTAAATAATGACAATAATAAAAATTTTGTACTTTTCATAAGATCAAATTATTGCATTGATAAAAAGGAATCGTCAAGGTATATTTTTTATAAATATTTTTTTTAAAAAAAGGTAAAGGTAGGGCTCAGGGTCATTATTCATCGTGAGATTGAGGATAGAGATTAAATTTATTATTTCGATGAAGTATAAGGCGGGGATGAAATAGGCAAAAATCAGCTACCATGAATTTCATTGCCATTCCTAACCTAGAAGCTACAAGCAATCCAATTTTGCTCGAGTATGAAGACATGCAGAAGAAAAGTGGTCCTTCAAAAATCACTCAAATTTGTTTTAAAATAAAAAGTTAATAGCAGCCAAGTAGTAGGTCGTGCAAGAGAAGACCAATTCCTTGGGAGCTGCGTTTTTAATTAACGAAAGTGGGAAGGAAAAAAAAAAAAAAAAAAACTTAAATGCAGGGGCTGTACTGTTCAGAAATCTTTTTTTTAATCTAAAACAAAAATATAAATAAAAAACTATCAACGTATTTTCTTCTTTTAATTTATAACGTACCGTTGGTGCTGACGAGGGAGAAGGGAAACAGCGATTGGCACTGTTAATTTTGTGGGCCAAGACTTGTGCAGGCGTGGGGAGTAATGAGTAAACCTTCGGCCGAAAATCCACGCATGGGACCTGCAACACCCTGTCCAGTTGTGGACCCAAGATTGGCATCATTTGGTCACGTCAAAAGGCTATAATCCCGTCTCGACACTAATAATCTCACACTTAACTCGTTCAAACAAAGAAGAACAAGGAGAAAAATAAATGTAAATCTTAGAAGTTCTTGAGATTACAACAAAAGATCTTTCTACTTATTTTACATCTTCATACCTCACGAACGAGCTCGATGCTCCAAAGGTCTTGCCTCCTACTACTGCTACTACTCTTGTGTGATCTTGAGATAAAAGCACTGTTCTTAGATATCAATTATAAATTATTTGTCATCTCAGTGTTTTGAGTTAGGATAGAAACATGGTAGATGAAGATGTTGACGCATTTAAATTGGTCATAGAGGTCCAATCGAATGATATTGTCTGTCTAAAGTGATGTGATGGATATAGCTATGCAATCTTCAATTTAAGCCTACTGCCTTAAAAAACAGTAGTATTATCTAATGGCGTGGCCTAACATCACATGGATGAGTGATCAATAATGCTACAGAACACTTATTTCGTGTCCACAAAAGTTTTCCTGGGCTTTGTAGCATGAGGGGAATGGTGAAACCACTGGGAGATACTCGAATAAAGCCATTATTTTATGGGTCTAGAGTGCTTCAGGTGGCCACCAACAAGCCTCAAATCATTCTCCAT
Source organism: Metroxylon sagu (assembly GCA_017589505.3). NCBI lineage: Eukaryota > Viridiplantae > Streptophyta > Magnoliopsida > Arecales > Arecaceae > Metroxylon > Metroxylon sagu. The sequence continues at coordinate 1,494,936 of JACVBY030000569.1, read as the reverse complement.
CAAGATATTGAAACATCAACACATCCCTTGCATTGCATTAATAAGCATGCTTAAAATTCTTGGCTTGGCCTTTGAAGGCAAGACATGGCAACAGCATTCTCATCCTCTTTATATGCTAGGACTCTCTCTCTCTCTCTCTCTTCATTTCTACAAGAATTTATATTTTATTAGTTATTTTGTTTATGTTGATCACAGACATCTATGCTATCTTTAATGATTGTATGGCATGTCCATTCCTTGAAATATATAAATGTCTAAACCTATACAAGGACAAGAGTCTATAGTAATGGAGAAAATATAAACATTGCTTCTAATTATTAGTATAAATTATGGCTTCAACTTTAAATTAAATCTTCAAATATAAATTTAACATATTGCCTATAAACTTAAGGTGACAACCTCTTTATCTACATCCACATGCAAAATATAAATTATCAAACAGAATCATCTAAAAACCAAAATCTCAAAGACAACTAATGACCACCTTGTTTCACAAACGACCTGAAATCCACATATTTGCAGTTACCAAACCTCCACTAGTCAGAAATTAAATATTTGAACAATGCTTTACATTGAACTAACAACTACCCTTTGCCAACACTCTTAAAATCATGGTCAGTGACCATCACTTCAAAAGGTTTTTATTCATTAGGTCTATGAGAGATAAATAAGTTCCTTATTATTTAGGTTTTTTTTGACTTTTTTTTATAACTTCCATGACTTTAAATAATAGTTTAAGGCTTCCATTTAAGGCGTTCAGCCTCTTATACCATCCTTCTCTACTCTTAAATTTTTTTTTTTATTTACGATACCATCTACATACAGTTAATAACATCATACAAAAAGCCTAATTGTAATGAACATTATAATTTTTTCAAGGCTAAAATATGCTTTTGGTTCTCAAACTTTCCCTCAAAATTCATTTTGATTCTTGAACTTTTAATTATTACAGTCTAATCTCTCATATTTTAAAAATATTGTATTCCCTACATCTCGTGACATAGAGCCAATTGAAATGGATGGAATAGCTCATAACATATCATTCTATCAATCAATTCATATGTTTGTATCAACATGACGTAACAATTATTTTATCAATTTTAATTGATCCTATATAATGAAATATTAGAAATATAACATTCTTAAAATATGAGGGATTAAACTGTAAAAGTAAAAGTTTAAGGATCAAAATAAATTTTGATTAAAAATTTAAGGATCAAAAGCATATTTTCACCTTTTTTTACGACCATCCATCGTTGTGTTATTAAGATGAATAATATGAAAATGTTCATAGCCATCATTTTCTATCATAAAGATTATTATAGCATAAATAATGACAATTATTTTTTACTCATACTTTCTTTATAATTTAATAATAGTTATTTTAAATTTCAAATTTTCTTCATAAAATTCTCTAAAAAGAAATGAATGCACGATCCAAAAAGTTATATTTAATAAAATAAAGGGAAAGATAATATTATTATTTTTCATAATTTTCTATTATTTTCCCTCATTACACCATTATGATAGTTGTTGTTTAATGATTTTTTTGAAATTAAAAATTTAAACTCATGCCTTTTGAGATAAATAATAAGCCATTATGATTATTATAATAGTCCAAAGCTGACCTTTTTTTTTTTTTCTTTAGGTATGGTGTGGGAGGACCATTATAGCACAATCACACATTATTTCTGTAGCACTCTTTATTATTTTTTAAAAAAATAAAAATTAAATTACAACTTAAAAATTTTATGAGTAATTTAACTTATCATAAATTATTTTTTATGAGTAATTACAACTTAAAAAATTACACATTCATCTTCTTCCTTTGAACATCTTCTGCTTCTTTGTTTCAACAACGGAAAAAAGAGTTTAGTTTTTGTTTTTTATTTTTTTAACCAAAAAATTAAATCAATGATAAAATATCAATAAAGGTAAAACAAAAGTTTAATCATCTCTACCTTGTGGGATCTTTCAAACCCATCAAAAAAATAAAAGCAATAAAATATTTCTACCCTATTCCATATATGCCCTAATGCTTTTATCGTTTTTTCTTATTAAACGAATTCTTAGGCCATTGATGTGAGAAGAGTAAAGAACTAACAAGAGTTCTCGATCAACGGTATGTTCGATGATTTTTAATATTTTTTAATAAATAAAAATTAAATTAGAGTTGAATCAAAAAAAAATGATGAAGAAGAAAGTGAGCAAGTTAAGGTTACCTTTAAAACTAGCACTAAACTATTACTTATTTACCATATCAACCATACACATAACAGCTTAAGAATGGCTTTTAGTAATAAATTTATATTTGTTAAAATAAAATCAAATGATTTATAATTTTAAAATTAAAAAATAAAAAATCACCATAGCATTACCCTTGTTTAAAATTAGGGTAGCAACTGCCGTCCACCTACTACTTCAACTCATTTTAAATACATCACTAATATGTCTATTCTTGCACAAGAGAACATTGTTATGTATATTGATATTTAAAGTGGTCCATAAATAACCATTATAATGAAACTATTTGCTCCACATAGATACTAATATTACTTCAAAATATATTATTCTGAAATGTATGACTGCAATATTAAAATCTAACAATAATACATCTGTGCATTGAGTATTTTTCTAGCTATTATATTTCTATTTTATGTTACATATATGCAAATAACCATGGCCATAACAAAGCAGCATCTTATTTGAGAGGAAACAAAGCAACATCTCAATTCATATAATCATTTAATTTATTAAAAGCTTTAGCTTCATGGGTGCATACCGTAAGCGTCAAAAGGGTTATGGCCAAATATCATGTGTCGGTAATTAAAAGAAAACACACTTATCCTTATTCGCTTTGGATTTCTAATCTTTATTTCATAAAGAAAAGTTGGAATGAAGTGTGATGAATGAAGTGTGATAGATGATAATGACAATATCCTAATGAACAACATTAAAAAAAAAAAAAAAAAAACACTCATCAGTAATCATGAAATAGTGTTACAATCTTTTCAAATGATTTTTTTTTTTTTTTGCATGGTCCATTAGAACATATTGCGATCGTTACCATCGCGTAGATGCGCAGTTTGTCTCCAAACGCTAATCATTTTGATAGCACCTTTATGGAGTTTAAATTGGGACAGCCCAGCAACAAAGTTAGATGGTTGAAACATCCGGCTAAAACGGCCTTTGGGCTGGCCTGCTTGTATTGCCATGGGACATTTCAGAAGAGATTCAAACCAAAGCTTGAGCTTTGCAATCCTAATGGTAATATCTTTCCTATAACCACGGCCAGACACAATACAATTCATGGATCGATCAGTTGTATTTGAGTGAAAGAACAAGAAAGTGGAGCCAATCTTTGGAATCTCGTTTATATGAGACATAGCAGCGTTGGAATGTCAGGATCAATTTCTAATAGGATGATTATGCCAGAAAGAAGTAAATGAACTTATTTAAAATTTTTAATTGAATATATATAATGACTTGATAGAAAATTTTAATTCGCATGATGGATACGAAAAAAAATGCTAAGATGATAGTATGTATGGTAACTCAAATACATTTTTAATGGTAGTTAAGGATAATTTGATGGACTATTCTAATTGGCATAATAGATATAAAAAAATTCTAAGATGATGCTGTAAAGCATTGAGATGATAGCGGTAAAAGCTAAAAAATGATGATGGGAGATTATTTGTAGAACAACTTGTTTTCAATTTAAATCAAGTGCACTAGATCCAAGCAATAACAATATAGAACAAATAATAATAGCAAAAGAAAAAAAAAATTCAAAGAGAGAGAAAAATGCATGCTAAGAATAATAACAAGTCAAAACCTTATACTTCACTCATCTTCTTTCTCCCTCAACTCTCTCATGCATCAATAATGCCCTGAGGCTAGATTACATATACAGAAAAGAGATTGATTATGTCTTACAAAGATAAAAATTTATGTCCCATAAAAATTAAAAGTTGACTCCTATTCACTTGCCACAAAGCTTATTAGAATTAAAAACTAATCTTTACCATTAAAAGATAAAATTTGTTAAAATAAAAAACTAATTCTTACTATTAAAGAACAAGATTATTAGGATTATAAACTAATTCTAATTTTAAGGAAGTTCATAATAACTTCAAACATAATTCATATATATCTCGAAAGTGGGATAAAAAAATGGCACGAGTTGTTTCTTCATTTTTTCAATTCTTTATTAGTTTCAGCATCTTGTACATATTATTTCAGCTTTTTTTTTCGCATTCATCATGTCAATTAGGAAGATTTCTCAAGTCATCATTGGTAGTCATAAAAAAGCATACCTAATTAAATAAATCTTATGAATTAATATATTTATTTAAGTAAAAAAATTTATAAAAGTTCAATTAAAAACCTTAAATAAGTCCACATTTCTCATGGATGTTGACTTAGAATGGGTTAAAGCAAACACTCGAGGCATTCACCAGAAGGATGGAGCTCTCAGAACATTTAGCAATGTTGAGTGCTGATTCAACTAAAAAATCCTGCCCCTCCTCGCATCTTCGAGAAGAATTCTATTTCTTTAAACTTATTCACACTAATAATTGCTTAATCATGGAAGACTTTGCGGCTCAATTACGTTCTCCACGTAATAATAATAATAATAATAATTTAGACCTACAATTATTAATCCATAGCGAGATGATGCGTTATGCAACTTCAAACACTATCCGATTTGCTTATATTTGACGGCTCTAGTTGGAGAAGGGCCCACAAGTGGGCTCTTATGAACAAGGCCTTATATTATATTTCCAAGGCAAATTATTTTCTCCAACTTGTCTACTTTGCTACTCAACCATGATTAAGGGCATGATCATCAATTTGCTCATCTGTTCTCACACGTGTGATTGCATCAAAGCATGTGGAACACTACTTGAGGGTTAAAATAATGTGAGAGGGAGATCATTGAGAACCTTAATCATATAATGTGAGATGATGAGATGATGCAATCATGCGACACTAGCTCTTGTCTGACTCTCGTAGTTGACAGCTACCATTTGAGCCCAACTCGGATAATTAAAGCCTGGTCTTGGTTCTGGTTAGTAGGTCACCCTTTAAAGCTGCCGCATTCTAAGCGAGCATCTCTGAGAATGATAGCTATTAAAAATATCCTCTAAAGAACAAAACAGAGGCATCAAGCCAATTCAAAGAAAGACCAAATTCCGCGAGAGTCCGTCCCGCTGATTCCATGTTCCACTTACCAGCTCGTTCAAAGATAGACCTTCTAGCATTAATTTTTTTTATTTTTTTTAAAAATAAAACTATATAAACTAAATATATATATATTTCATACTATTATTTTTATTTTTTAAAAAAATATTATACTTTATAAAAAAATTTATATTTTTATTATCAATACCAACATTACCTTCGTCATCGTTATTGCCATATTTGCTATCATTGCCATTATATCATTATTATTACCATTGTCGCTCCCATTATTGTCAAGCTATCATTACCATTATTGTTGCCTCTACTGTAATAACAGTGCCTCTACTTATATTATCATCATCACTATTAACTCTATCATTAGGATTATGGTAAGACATACTTAATTTTGATCCAATCCAATTTCATATTCAAGTCATGATTTTAGTTTTGAACCTAATCCATTTGTTAGTTAGATCGAGTTGGATTGGATACATGAAAAAAGAAACTATGATTTCAATTAGAGTTCATTCAATAAATTAATAAAGAGAATGAGGCCTAAATTTAGATTTTTGGATTGAATTGGATAGGATTCAAGCCGCATTAGACTTATTTTTGTTAATTCAAATTAGATCCAGATGATATACAAGCATGATTGAGTTTTTTAAAAAAATAAAAATTGAATCTAACATGAAATTTAAGTCGTGTTCGATTTTTAAACTTGACCTAATCCACTCTAATTGGGTCAAGATTGAACTAGATTACCGAGTCGACCTAATTTATTTATGGTTCTAGTTGCCATTTTCTTCACATAGCACTATTATCTTTGTCATTGCTTTTCTTATGTTATTGATAATCTTATTGTTGCCATTGCTAGCACCATTGTTGTCGGTTCCACTAAGCTATCATTGTCACCTTCATTATGTTGTTCAAACTTTCCACCATCACCATTGCTACTTCTATTACATCTACTTCAACTATCATTATATTCATTGCATCGTTATGTTTGTTTTTCAAAAATAATTAATTATTTCAAATATATTTATTTTTTTAAAAATAGTTTTTTTACTTTTAAATATAGAATGAGGTTGGAAATAGGCTTAGGCTGACCCAAAGTCTATTGGACTTTCTAATCTTAGGCAAGGCCTGAACTAATTTGGATCGAATTTGGGCTTAACATTAAAACCTAAAAAAAATTTTGAGCCGAGCTTGGGCTATTGCTTGGCCTGAACTCGAGCCTGAAGAAGGTCCGAAGCATTGGCTCTTACATCCGAATCTGGTACAAATGTGATCTCAAAACCTTAAAATATAACGGGTCTTCTAAATTTTATATTAATTATATGAAAATAGCTTTCTATATCATAACAGATTTTTTAAAGTGATTAGATACAATTATTCTAGATATTTTTTATTTTTGTACAAATATTTAAAAACCTAAAAATTGACACTATCAATATGATTTTTGGCTTAAATGGATTGTTGTGGGTTGGTTTGATTGAGTTTCAGACGGAGCTTGAGCTTAATTTTTGAAAATAATTTCAAGCCCGAGTCTAGCTTTAAAACCCCAAAAAAGTTTCAGATCAGGCTTAGGCTAAGGCATGGCCCGACTCAATCCAGCCCACTTTCAGCTCTAATATAAAACAATGAAAATGACATTAATGGTACCTCAACGGGCAACTTTTATTTTGTTATTTTTATAAGCATTAGATATGGATTAGAATTTTAGAACTTTGATTTTATAGTTTATACGATAATGAATTCATTATCCACTACAATCTAATCCAGAGGGAAAATGAGGCCAAAACTTAGAAAGTAAATTAAAGAAGCACTCATTCAAGAAAATTTGTTTATGCATTTCAAGTATGTTGAATTCGCCATCCCATGTGGTTCTCCTTTTCTTTTAAGAATATAGTTGAGCTTGTAACAATGATAACTAGCACAACAGTCAGAAATTTTTGAAGGCAATTCTTTTTTAATTCGGTGGTTAAAAACCTTTTTTATTCTTTCATTTAAAAGAAAAAAGAAAAAAAATTCATGGACATGCAATTTTTCTTCTTCTTAAGTCTTAATATTTAGGCATGTGCTAACATGATTACATTTCAATTTGAATTATCTAGAGACACCAGTCATATATACAAACAAAATATGTGAATTGACATGCCCAACCTTCATTTTATTTGTAGGACATATATAAGCTAGCAAACTAAGTCATTGACTTCAAAGCTTAAATTGTCTTCTTCCACATATCCATCCAATTTCCTAATCATAATTAAGGGCATAATACCTACACTTTGTGGTCCTTATCAATCTTTTAATTTCCTAATCAAAGCTCAACCACACTAATCCATTTGCGATGTGTTCTACGTAGTTGAACATCACCCTGTTTCGTTGAATGTCATGGGAGTAAATGCAGTATCATTGGGAGCTCATCCGTCAGCCTCAAATCCACTCGTTGTGAGATCCTTTGCGGATCTTTTCAAAGGTAGCATGGGGAAGGGACCTGATCATCCGCCTCGGAAGGTGGATTTGAAGAGTGCCTCTTTCTTCGAGATCATCGGTAAGAGGCAGAATAAGGCTTTTCCATCTCAGAACTTTTACCATCCGATGATAAAGTTTTCATCGGGTAATCTACCCGCATCCTCATTCACTTCTTCCTTCCACCGCCCTAGACCCTGCTTCAGAAGTATTTCTAGCTTTATTTCGCAGCTGACACCCTTATCTTTAGTGAGACCTCTTACTCTTCTTTGATTTTGTTAAAAGCCATCCTCTTAACGGTTTGAAGCTATGTTTATTCTCAAAGTCTAACTTCTTCAAAAGTATAGTTATTGGAATTAACACTGACCTTGTGGAAGTAAAGAGATTTCGCCAATACCCTAAACTATAGAAATGAAGCTTTTCCTTTTTAACTATCTTGGGCTCTCTCTTAGTGACGGACATCTTTCTAAGCAAGCATGGATTTTTCTTATTGAGAGAATTCAAAGAAATTAGCTTCCCGAAGAGAAATATGTTTATTCATCCTAATTAATGATGTTCTGACAAACTTACCATCCTATTATATATTTGTGTCCAATTTTCTAAAGTGGATTTGCTCTTGAATTGATAGAGGGTCCGAATTGAACAATGGATTTCATTGCTTGGTTAAATGGAAATCAGTCCATAAACCCAAGATTGAAGGAGGCTTAGGTTTGAAGGATCTCCAAATTTTCAACAAGGCCCTACTAGCAAAATGAATATGAAAATCCTTATCTCCTCATACATTAGCTTTATGGAAAAGACTATCTCCCAAGCCTACTTCTCTTAGGAGAAATTTGCCTTAAGAACCCATGAAAGCCTCAACTTCTCTTCCTCTAGAATGGAAGAACATCTTAAGGGATCAAAGTAGTTTTTGAAACTGCACCTCCTTTAGATTAGGTGACAGAACATTAATAAGATTTTAGAGATGTGCCGCTTTGTTTCTTCTTTCAAAATTTATCTGAGGTATGAATCAAAGCAAATGTCTCAGTGAACTCTTACTCGAATAAAAGAAGACAATAATGGTCTATCAGCCTTCACCTTGGCTTAGGAGAATCAATGGGAAAGCTTGCATTCTCTTCTAATCAATATCAGACCAGGACTTAACCAATTTGAAAACCCTTCAGGAATAGTAACTATTCAGACTTTTCCTTCTATAGCTTTCTCAATGGAGGTGAAGTTTTTTTTGGCCTTTCTTCAAAAGTATTTGAAAGATAGTTGTTTCAAAAAAAAAATTAAAATATTTGCCTACCTTGCGTTTCGTGATTGTCGTCAAACAGGAGACAAGCTTGCCAAGAAAGGCCGAGAAATTGGTGTTGGACGCTCGTTTTATGGATTAGTTCCGAAAACAGTTCACCACTTGTTCTTGGACTGCCACTGATCCCTCTCAATGTGGGCTCGCCTAGTGGCCAAAATGCATATTCCCTCTTATAGGAAAAGATTCATTCACTCTTCCATCAGATCAGTGTAGGACCAACTTGTCCAGGCATATTGATGGCAAATATAAAAAGCCATGAATGATAGGATCTTCTCTAAACCCACTTCCTTCATCAAATCAGCTCAATCAATAATATCAAAAACTCTTTTCACATATCAATCTTGGGAACCTTTGTCTTCCAAGTTCAACTGATCAAGAGCACACTAAAAACTTACTAACCTACTTCTCTCATAAATATAAATATATATATATATATATATATATATATATATATATATATATATATAAATTTTCTCTCACTTACCTTATGGGTATCTTTGTAAACATTTATTTTCCAATTGATAAAGTCGGGGGCACTTCCCTCCTCTTTCTCTAAAAAAATAATAAAAAAAAAGCGTTCTACCTAGAAGATTTATGAGCACAAGAACAAACAAACTCGGCCCACTGAAGAGCCAAATTGACGCACGTCAAGCAACAATCATATGATGCCTGTCTCATTAAACGACAAAACATGCTCGCATCGAGCAAATTTAATAGAGAAAAATCAAAGATCAATCTCCATGGTCGCACTAGTCCCATACTCCACGCGTTGGCGTGGCTTGGGACTCTCCTCCCCTGCAGGAAATCATCGTCTTCCGGAAGCGATGCTAGTAGATTCACGCTCTCACAAGCAACTTGAGCTTTGTATAATAATCATAAGCGTCCAACTTGGACTAATAACATCCCGTGCAGCCATCTTCTACCATCACTGACGTGGAATCCTCTCAGCCGTTGGTCAGCCTTCCAAGGGTCCAATTCCAATTCTCTTACGGGATTTGGCTTTGCGTCGGGCCAATCTGGAGGCACACCAAATCAAGGATACCACCTCCGTCCACATCGTGGAGAGCAGACGAGAAACCACCTCGTTCGATCGAGCACGAATCCAACCAGCCGGGATGAGGCAAGGAAAAGCGACCGTGATCCGAGCGGTCCCCCGGGTTTCACGTGTCGCTAAGATAGCGGTTCTCCGGTCCTCAACCGATCATTTGTCTCCGCGTGGTTGGCCTGCAAGCGCCGTCCAGTTTGTTTTAGTCCAAGCGGGGCCCGGTGCTGACTCAGCCTCCGGCGGTTCGGCTCTTACGGTCAACGAAAAGGAAATTAAATAAATCACGTGAGACGGAAAGTGGAGAGAGAACAACATCTCTCTTGCTTAAGTGACGTGGCATCATGTTGCGGGGCCTCTCAGATCCAAAGACAACCGAATGCGACGAAGTTCTGAGTCGGATGACAAGGGCTTCAGGATGGGATCGAGTTGCAGGCACATGCTGGTTATCCCATTCGGAATTTTTTTGCAATGTTTGGCGCGCACTGCCCTGTTTCTCCTCTGTTCCTCTCTCTCTCTCTCTGTTACCGGCTGCTCGCTGCCCCTGCTTTTCGCTTTAGGCATTGCGAGGCCACATGGGAAGTTTCATCCGGGGGCCTGAGGCTGTGGGTTGGGAACATTGCGAGGTCCCATGTGACCTGTTGGAGTGGAGCCTTTACTCCTTCCACCCCCTGTCCCTTTTGATTGCCGGACGCTTGTCGCTTAGCATCCCTGTAACGATCACCAAATTGGGTTTCTGTACACCAGGCGCGACTTATTGGGGTCCTTAAAGCGTTTTATTGTCCATTTTATCTTTAATGGTTCAAAAAACCCGGCTCAGATCATGACGTAAAGAATGATATCATACGTACCTATCATCACTTGCATGCGTGCAGGAAGATAAAATGTAGCAAAAGAACGTGTGTAGCTAATTCCTGCATGGAATTTCTCGAATCATGGGTTAAAAGAAAAGATGTAAGAGCTTAAGTTTATCTTGGGGATCGTACTACATATTGCCATCCTTCTGAGATAAGAGAAGGTTAAGCAATGAAGCTAATGTACCTGCATGGATCAGCATCAAGTACGGATGATATACACATCGTCAAATAATCCAAATAGAGAAGGATGGATCTGGATTATGCATCAAATTTATGTATAGATTATGACAGCAATCTGTATGGTCCTGTCCATGATTTTTGACAAGGAATGTATGCTGCTGTATTTAAGATGGTACTAATAATCATAAAGACTAAGTGCAGCATAGTTCTTCTACTAAACTTGTCCCTGGTCTAATCGATCCTTCAAGACCATCAAATACATTCCCGGAAGGCAAGATAACTTTATTAAAGTGCTTAAGCAGTAGTGTGTGTTTTCTCCGGATACTTCTCCGTCTGCCACCGTGCCAGTTATTTAATGTATAGCTTACATTCTGACATCTATATAAACACAACATATACTAACTAATTAGTAACGATTTTCACCAACAGTACATAGTGTCTTTCTGTTAAGGTTTGAAGGGTGGATTGCCATATTAAAATGAAAGAATGGGAATGGTTTGTTTGTTTTTGCCCCACATGAAAAGTTTTATAAACTTTTCAGTAATACATTTTGAGGAACAAGCATCAAAAATTAAAATGTTCAATGAAGAAAAATTATAAAAAAAAAAGTGTCTAACATATACATATTATATATATATATATATATATATATTTAAAAGGCACTTGATACTTGAAATTTAGCACGCGTGTATGGTCGTGATCAAACGGTGAAAACTTTTTTTTCACTTATGTATTTATTTGAAAGATTATACTAAAAGAATGTGTCTGTCTAAAATAGACACTGATAGTCAACGGCTAGAATTTGACGGTTTAAATTTTAATACACCAAAAATTGCATCTATCCTAAAGAGAAGTGATAGTTCTAAAAAGATGCAATTTTTTCTTTAAATAAGAGGGATCTGATTATGATTTCAACATAGAGTTCCACTGTTTTCTTTTCTGAATCCTTTTCTCTACTAGTCAAATTATTTAGTTTAAAGAAGTTCTAGAGAAATATTTTTAGGATGCTGTTTGCAAATTTCGAATGACTTTATGGAATTCTGAAGATGGTTTGTCCTCAATCCGTCAGCATATACTTAATGGTGGTGGCAAACATCACTTTTAAGGATGGTATCCCATGCACACCTCAAACTCACACAGCAACGTCTGACCCACATCAATTGATCTTATTTCTTCGACACTTTCTTGTGGCTCCACCAACTAATTGCCACCTTCCATCCATAACCTAATGAAGCACAACTGTTCTTCGGAACTTGGATACGATCTGAATGCACTAGAGCCAAATTCCTTGTCAAAACCAGGGATGGCGGCTTCTAAAACAGGGGGGCAATAGCTATTTCCACCCTGTTCCTTTGGCTAAACCTATGGACTGCACCATGAGGGTATACTATATATATTGGAGCATTCTGGAGGAGGATAAAGTACGGGCTGAGGACGATCCAGTGACCATGGTCCAGTCAACCAAGTCTGAAGGATATTCCCACCATGACCTGCGCCGTACCATCATTCAAAGGTTAGGACTCCGTTACAAAGGACAATCAACGAGCAAGACTCTATGGTTGCTGGTTTGGTTTAACCCGGGACCTCATCTACTAGTGTTGCCTATGAACACAGTCAAGTCTTGTGGGTTCAGCTCTCTTGTTCAATAATTAAATAACACAAAAAATAAAAATAAAACTGTTTTTTTTCTTCTTCTTTTTTTTAATAAGTTAAATACGTGGGATGTGCTCAGCACATTAAAAATAATGCAACAAGATTTTGGTGAATGCTTATCTGGTAATGAATCTTCGAAATCACCCGGCCATATTCTGCTACATTGCTCTTTTTCTGAGAGTAACCTGGTTGTTATTCCTTGACCAAATTATCAGAGTGCGAACTTATCCGATCTCTCTTCCATCCTGATGGACTTCTTGGAGATCTGAGATGATATAGGTGTTAGTTGTGCCTTGAATTTCTAGATTCGTTTTGATAAATGGTCCAATCCGGCATATTTTGAAAAAAATTTGGATGACAAATTTTATGAGGTCTATGATAACAGTATACGGTTTGAGCCGATAGGTCCAAGCGATGTAAAGCTATATTATAAAATGTTATCGAGAGATGGTGAGTAATTCAGAATTAGGAGCTTTTTGAAGAGAGATCAAATCCTTCTAATAATCCTTTATTTTTAAAAATGAAAGACTCTTGAAAATTAAAGATAACATTTTTTTTCTAATTAATCTTTTATTCTCAAAATTAACAGTATAGATTCTTGAAAATAATTTATGATATTTCAAATGTGAAAATCTCATATGTTAACTAATTTTTTTGGGAATATTCACTCGAACCAACCTCTTAGTATTTGTTGAGAAACTAAAATTATATTTTGTGCTTCATTTTTTGGTAGTGATATTCTATGCTTTTCTTTACTCATAAACGATGGTCAAATCATGTTAATTCTACGTGTCCTTTATTTATTTATTTATTTTCTTTTCTCAGTCTTCTATCTCATCCTTGTAGACTTCTTGGGGATTCGCAGAGATGGTAAGCTTGTACGTGCTTTTGATCATCTCGTTGCAGCTGTGCTATGGACACGTTGGAAGGAGAAAAAAGCTTGGGGTTTTCTAAATTCAGAGGTCTCTGCCACAAAATCCTATCTGAACATCTATAATAATTGGTCAGTCCTGTGCTCACATTAGAACATGTACAACATCTCAAATTTATGGAGGACTAGAGCAGCTTGATCAATGATTTAGTTCTGCTGTTTTGTTTCTTCAAAATTGCTGACTCATTGCCATTACCTTAGAAAGCATGCCTTGGCATCTAACAGAGTCATTTTGGTTGTCTTATAGCGAAGTAAAGTGGAAGCAGGGGAGGTGCTAATGGCATGGTGGTGGCTTAAGAGGCTTCCAAAATGAAACAGTTCAAGCTGATTTTGAACCTAAAGTTACGCTGTCATTTTTCAGATAAACTTTGCATTAGAGATATTGATTCAGATTCTTATGATAACGGTGGAGAATAAAAGCGAAATTTGATAAAGCAATTCAGTTGAGTTTGACTATAAATAACGAAAGATGGGTTATGAAAGCAAAGCTTTAGTGGGTTCTACATGATAAAAAATGAAAAAAAATAAAAGAGAATCAAACTTTAATATATAGTGGATGCTAATAATTACTTATCAAATACACATGCTTTTTACGCATGATATAATGATATTCTTCTCAAAAGAAATATACAGTGACAGTGAATTAATCTCCTACTTAGCAACATTGTGTGTTTCGCTTACATGAATGTATTCTATTGACTTCAACTTTCTACTTAAAAGGCAGAAATGAAAAGAATGCGACAATATAATCATATTTACCTCCATGTTCAAAAATGCTAATAAAGCTATAGCTGCTTCAAGTAACATAAAGAACCATTGTGGATCTTGAAACTAGAAAGAACGCTCTCGAGCAATCCAATCAAACGAAGGGAAACATGCATCTAGATCCACTTCATATCGGCATGCTTGTATGCGCATGACATGATGCAAATAGGTCGCTGATGGGTCCATCAAAGCGATCTTACATGCATCGTTCGCACGAACGAACGGTCGGCTGCCTCCCCATTCGATGATCCCATCCGTTTATATTCTGGCCTTTCCGTGTGGTGACTCACACGGGAATATTTACGCGCGAGAGATCCCTCCCGTCCATTTCACCGCTTTTCGTTGCTACGGGGGCCAGGCTGGCTTCCGTGATCCAGGGAAAACTAACGGCAGATCACGGCAACTTAACGGCGTGCCGCTTGGCTGTCGTCACCGTTACGATTCTCTTCAAGGTTCCGTGACTACATCGAGAAGAGTTGGGAAGCATCGAAAACCGGCATCGTGAAATAAAGCGCCACGTGTCAAAATCACGTACCATCAGATGTCGGGGAGTTGCTCGACCTTCAGCGGGGTCGGGACTATATAAATCCCTCACCCCCCCTCCTCTCGTCGGCTCCACACCCCCCTCCCCCCCCCCCCCTCCCCTCCCAATCGCCTGAAGGGCGTTGGTTTTAGATTTGGAGTCGTTCCATCCAAAACAGTGCTCTACCAAAGGAGGAGAGGCATTCGTTTTGGAGTGCGCTTCTTCTTTTGAGCGCTTCTTTATCCATCTATCTATCCATCCATCTAGTTTTAGCTATCTTCTCTGCCTTGATTTCCATCAATCGCTTGGAGCTCCGAGAGATCAATTCATCTTCTTCTCGAAATTAGAATCTAAAAAGGTAAGTACTGAACCTGGAACACTGTTTGTAGAGAGGAGCCATAAAAGGCTCCAGAGAATTCGAAAATTAAACCATTTTCCGGTCGAGTTCGTTTGATTTCCACCAATTGCTTTTGTGAAGAAAATTTTCGTAAAAATTGCGATTCGGGCTCGTTTGCCCTCCCGGAAATTTTCACTGCGTTCTCTGCCTTTCTCGAATATCCCTTGGGTTCCAGTTGCCGATGCGTCTCCCGGACACCCAAATGCCCTTATAGTTCTATATATTTACTTAGAATACCAACAGGAAAATTTTGTAGAAATGGGGGGATTAGGAGGTTAATCTTGTCATGCCAGACTGACAAGCTTTTGGACGGTGATGCAGGGCAAGATGACGGTGGGCCCAAAGATCTCGATCAGCGATGGCAACCTGGTGGTCCACGGGAAGACCATACTCTCCGGCGTCCCGGACAACATCGTCCTCACCCCCGGCACCGGCGTCGGCCTTGTCGCCGGCGCCTTCATCGGCGCCACCGCCTCCGACCACAAGAGCCTCCACATCTTCCCTGTGGGCACCCTCCGGTACGCCATCATCTCCTCTCTCGTTGCTTGAACTTTGTAGCGGAGTATCGGATCCGAAACGTAACGACTCGGTGGTGGTTGCAGGGGATTGCGATTCATGTGCTTGTTCCGGTTCAAGCTATGGTGGATGACGCAGCAGATGGGGACGGCCAGCCGGGACGTGCCGCTGGAGACCCAGTTCATGCTAGTGGAGAGCAAAGTCGGCACGGCGGAGGCCGAGCTCGGAGCCTCCACCAGCGAAGCCGGAGAGGAAGGTGGCGCGGCCACCACCTACACCGTCTTCCTCCCCCTCCTCGAGGGTCAGTTCCGGGCCGCTCTCCAGGGCAACGAGCACGATCAGCTGGAGATCTGCCTTGAGAGCGGTAAGTTTAGCCCCAAAAATTTTACCCCGAAAAAACTCCAGCATGATTCGCCGATCGGACGGCTCGAGCTGTTGCAGCACATTTGAGAACCATTGATATCCAGCGTCCGGTCAAATCAAACCATAATTTTAATTTTTTATTCATTTTAAGATGACATCAAAGTTTCTCGGTGTGCAGGAGATGAGGCGGTCAAGACCAATCAGGCTCTGTATATGGTCTACATGCACTCCGGGACCAATCCCTTCGAAGTAATCAATCAGGCAGTCAAGTATGAATCAAACACCGTAGATTTTTTCCTTTCAACTTTCTTGTTTTTCTATAAGTTTAAGGTTGTGGTTTTTGATGTTAACTCCACACGGTGGAAACAAACAGGGCTGTTGAGAAGCACATGGGAACGTTCCTTCACCGTGAGAAGAAGAAGGTATGCAGGAAACGAACAATTAGCTCGACTTAAAATTCTTGAACTTGGTTTTGTTTTTTTCTAGATTATTCCACATTTTTTCTAGCTCGAATTTTACTTGGTCTTGTTTTTTTCTAGATTATTCCACATTTTTCTGTCGCATTTATACATTCCGTAATGGTAACAAATTAAAGTTCTTCACGTTTCCTTGGTGATGTCAGATGCCTTCATTCCTGGACTGGTTTGGTTGGTGCACATGGGACGCTTTCTACACCGACGTCACCGCCGAAGGCGTCCATGAGGGCCTTCAAAGGTATATTTCTCTAGCCCCTGCCAACTTTGCCGCAATCGGCGATCTGCTCCGTTGTTTGGGCTTGATCATAACCGTTGGTTTATGAGGGTGCAGCTTATCAGAGGGTGGAGCGCCTCCGAGGTTGGTGATCATAGACGATGGGTGGCAACAAATCGGCTCCGAAGTTCAGGACACATCCAATGTCGTCGTGCAGGAAGGAGCACAGTAAGACTCAATCCCCGGCCATCCGTCCATTGTTTCCTCTCCCTTTTATCAGTATCTAGGTGTTGATGCGAGAGTTTCGACGCCTTGTTTGTTTCCGTGTACCAGATTCGCCAGCAGGCTTACTGGGATCAAGGAGAACGCCAAGTTCCAAAAGAAGAACGGAGAGGAGGACCAATCCCCCGGACTCAAGCTCGTCGTGGACGAGGCCAAGCAGCACCATAACGTCAAGTGTGTACCCTTTTCTTGTCTGCTTCTCTATCCGTTGATTTTAGACCAGACGGACATGATCCAATTGATGATATATATATATATATATATATATGATGCGATGCAGGTACGTGTACGTCTGGCACGCGATGGCCGGGTACTGGGGTGGGGTGAAGCCGGCGGGGGAGGGGATGGAACACTACGAGAGCGCGTTGGCCTACCCGGTGACCTCACCTGGGGTGGCGGGAAACCAGCCGGATATCGCAATGGACAGTCTCGTGGTGCACGGGCTGGGGCTGGTACACCCGAAAAAGGTGTACAGCTTCTACAGCGAGCTCCACGCCTACCTCGCCTCCTGCGGAGTTGACGGCGTTAAGGTCGACGTCCAGAACATCATCGAGACCTTGGGCGCCGGCCACGGTGGCCGCGTCTCCCTCACACGTGCCTACCACCAGGCCCTGGAAGCCTCCGTTCACCGTAACTTCCCTGACAACGGCTGCATCTCTTGCATGTGTCACAACACCGATATGCTCTACAGGTAGATGTTAGTGTCACCAGTAATTAGCGTGGGGCGCAGCCCAGTATTCGTTCGTCTGATGATGACCTGACGGCTGTGATTGGTTGGCGTTTCAGTGCGAAGCAGACGGCGGTTTTGAGGGCGTCGGACGACTTCTACCCGAGAGATCCCGCGTCGCATACGATTCACATCTCTTCAGTTGCGTATAATACGCTTTTCCTGGGCGAATTTATGCAGCCAGATTGGGACATGTTCCATGTAAGTCCTCCGCAACGATTCTTTTACATACATAATACAATGGAAGGATGACAAAATGCCGTGACTGTTGTCTGCTTTGTGAACAGAGCCTCCACCCGGCCGCGGAATACCACGGAGCCGCCCGAGCCGTAGGTGGATGCGCGATCTACGTTAGGTGAGTCGCCTTTTACCATCTAATAGCACAACCACTTTTTAATCAACTGATTCTCTAATAGCTTCATGGCATGTCTTTTGAAAAAAAAAATCTATTTCCCTTTCGCACCTTAGCGTTCTGTTTTTATGTGCCGTGAACCGTCACAATTACGAAAAGAGCACCGAAAGAGGCCTGAAACCACCGCACATGACGTGCGTTACAAGATGGGTCGTATGTATCTAATTAGTGGTCGCTGATTGAGGTTAATAATTGGTGATGTGTCAGTGACAAACCGGGCCACCACAACTTCGAGCTGCTGAGAAAGCTGGTCCTGCCCGATGGGTCCGTCCTCCGCGCCCAGCTCCCTGGCCGTCCCACTCGTGACAGCCTCTTCAACGACCCCGCCCGTGATGGCGCAAGGTGCGGTTTTCTCCCAAGTTATTGTTGTATGCACTGCTAATTTAATAACGAAATCGAAGAAGAGACCTCTCTGTTTTGGGTTGTAATGGAAGTTAATCATGATGTTAACAACGGTACAGCTTGCTGAAGATTTGGAACGTGAACAAGTGTACGGGTGTGGTGGGCGTGTTCAATTGCCAGGGCGCCGGATGGTGCAAGATCGCCAAGAAGAACCGCGTCCACGATGCCGTCCCAGGGACCCTCACCGGCACCGTCAGCGCCCGGGATGTCGATAGCATCGCCCAGCTCGCCGGCGAAGGCTGGGACGGCCAAGTCGTCGCCTATGCTTATAAATCAGGTTTTCCATCATCCTTCATTCTCCATTTAAATCCTTTCTCACCTTTTCATCATATGCGCCGCAGTTATTGATCGGTCGGCGTCACTCGTTCTCGCAGGTGAATTGGTTCGGCTGCCGAAGGGCGCTTCATTGCCGGTGACTCTCAAAGTTCTTGAATACGAGCTCTTCCATATCTGCCCCATTAAGGTACTAATTTGTTCTCTATCTCCTTTTTTTTTTTGTTGTTGTTGTTGAAAAAAAGAGATTCAGGAGTTCAAATCTGATCCAAACCTTTGTTCTTGTCATTTGTTCAGGTGATCAGCCCGGTTATTTCAGTGGCACCCATAGGACTGCTGGATATGTTCAATTCTAGCGGAGCAGTGGAGCAATTCGACGTCCGGATGTCGTGCACTGGCTCGACGGAGGACCGCGACAATGGGGATGGCTCATTTGATGTGGCTGAGCAACTTAGTGAGACCAGAGCGGCTACTGCGACGGTTGTTCTTAGAGTTCGGGGATGTGGACGGTTCGGGGCTTACTCATCCCAGAGGCCGATTAAATGCACGCTGGATTCTTCTGATGTGGAGTTTAGCTATGATTCTGCGACGGGACTTGTGGTGCTCAATATTCCTGCGCCGGAGATGGAGATGTACCGGTGGGCTCTCGAGATCCAGGTGTAATAGGAGAGACTAGAGTTTTAAAATGGTAGAGGTCAAGTGGAGTCCTTGCTCCTGAGGAATAACTTAGTTGTACTTCTTTACTCCCGTCTCTTATTTCAATGAAGTCGCTCCGCTTATCTATGAACATTGAATGCATTATTAGCTTACAGGATAATTTTATAATTATATGAATTTGTGATGGCTGAGCTGATGAGTACCACTGATTTCTGATGTGTGGATAGCTAAGTTTTAGCAAAGAATTCATTAGAGAGTTACATAAAACCGCATCCCCTATTCTATTCTAACCTGCCTTGGGACCTACGGTCAATTTTGAAGGCAATTAATGGATATTGCTGTACCTTTTGTAAACATGATTTTTTTTTTCTTTTTTTTCTTTTTTTTTTTTTTTTCGAATGTCTGGAACCGTGTTGCAGGCTTTGAGCATGAAAGCTTTCTGAGAGAACTGAAGTACAACAACCACTAGATACAAACCTTGCACATAATAATACCAATAGAGGGCCTTTTGCACTAGCGGCGTGAGTTATCACGCACGAGCAGCGATGCTGGGCCTAAACAGACAATTAGCACACGGATGGCGCTGGCCACCATTAAGGGGCCTAAATCCATGATATTTCTCTCGGTGGCACCGAAGAGCAAATGGTTGTGATGTATATTTGATAGGGCATTAATATACGCGCTCTATCTTTTACTTCCTGCTATTTGGATTCTAACTTGTATCCATCTATCCCATTCGTTCGGATTGAGTTTGTGTATCAGCACTCCTACGGTAAAGATTCATGTGCAGTGACGGTGAGAAGGCAAACATTCTTCTCCTCAATGAGTTGTGATGCCCTGTTTTATAAAACAGGGTATGTTCTTTGGGACCAAACCGATTGGGCTAAATTATTTTCTATTTTCATCAAACTTATTTTTTTCTTTTTTTTATAAAAATAAAATTTTTTATTAGTTGAACTTTAAAATCTCTTCACTAACTAACTAACAAACTCTTTAGCAACCTCTAACAAATCTTCTAGGAGCATTTCATTTTGATAACTCAAGCTTTCTTTCTCTTCTTCTTTTTCTCCACCTTTTTCTCTTCTTTTCTTCTAGTTTTTGGAACCTTGCCGGATCTAGATAAAATCTTGTTGGATCTCACCAGAGATCGGGTTGACATCGACGATAAAATCAATTAATTAAGTCAAGTGGTGGAAGAAGGTCGTCGAAGCATAGAAGAGACTTTGAGACGTCATTGTCCATCGCTATTGGCAACTGGGCAAACATAAGATAGGTTCCAAACTCTTATCTATTTTGCTTAAAAGTATAGGTGAGAGATCTATGTATTGGTTAAAACCATTATTAGCTCTTGAATCTTATCAAAATCCTAGCAAAGAATCTTTGATCTGGCCATGCTAATTTGATTTGAGGTGAGATCCATTCTTTAGATATCTGTAGGAACAAGATGAATGTTAGATAAAGGTATTGAGTAGACGGAAGGAAGAGGATGAGCGTCTTCTTTTAATATGTTGGGTTATTTAATTTGGACCAACCAAAGATCCATGGGTTTATGGAATTCATGGGGGTTTAAATGACTAAATAAATAAGTTAAGTCTAATATAATAGATCCAATTGAATATAAAATCAATCTCATTCACCCAAGAATCTGAAACTAATCTATTTATCCTCGTTTAATTGATCTGAATCAATTAATATGGAATGGACTAAATAACATGTGATGAATTCAAACTTATATGAATTAGACTAAACCAAAGGGGTTAGTGATTTTGGGGTTTGGTATTCAGTATACAGATGATTGTGATGTAAATATGAATACGTTAGTGATTTTGGGGTTTGGTATGGTGTATGTTGGTATTTATTTGGTTTATGATTTTGCAGCTGGTTTAATGAATATATTATGTTATTTTTTATAAAAAGTTATTTTATTATATAATTTTGTTCTAAATTTTTTGGTATATTCATGATGATATGTATAAAATTTTTACTGAGCTTTTAGCTCATTGCCTTCCAGTAACATGTTTCAAAGGATGATGATGATGCTTATCTGTTAAATCCAGTCTTGGACGTTGAGCACCAAGAGTGAGATTAATATACAATATTTCTATATCATACCTGATATATACTTGAAGATCGGCATTCAGATTTTCATGCATTAGTATGATGACTCTATAACAGCATTTTGAGACATATGAGTTTAGCTTTTGCAGATGATTTTATGATATTGCTTGTATTGAGATTTCGTAAGCGTTGCATGCTCTTAAGATTTATTTTTTAAAAAAAAAATATGGCTGTGCTACAATGTTTTTGAATCGAGTTCAGCATCAGGAGTTGTGACATAAATCTAGAAAAATCTTTTAACAATAATCATGAGGTCCTAAAATCCAGAGATCACCTTGCGGAACATCGGATGGTAAATCCGGACAGCTTGGGCACATCTGATGTCTCAAGTCTCGACAGCAATTACCTACATCCTATCGTCTCATTCTTTCCATCTCACCTTTTTGGTGATCCTCGCTCGTTTCAAATCCGCGCCCTCTCACCAGCAAGTGCAGGGAAGAGGAATGCGCATTGGCTGTGATAAAGACTAGACGGCGTCAAAAATCTAGCCTTCTTATCCGTCAAGAAGGAAAGATACGGTGGCTTATGTTTGCAATTCTGGATGCCGGAGTCGCATGAAGTCTTGATATCTGTAACCATAATTAATGAATGCTGATGGAGCCACCAGCAGTTAGGGCTCAAGCAATGAGACGCAATTAGCCTTCAATATATACGGTGGACAATCTGTGTCAGAGTATTTGTTTATGGCATGGACTAGAAAGCATTATAGTTAGAGGATGACTTCCGGTATAATCTCGAATGGTATATGTGGAAGTGGAAGGAGAGCTCATGGCCCTTCCAAAATGCTTATCTTTTCAAAATATTCTTCCTTGACCTCTGCCCTTACTTTATGAGATCTTCTTATCAATGATCGAGTGAGTTCTTTCTTTTTTCCATGTCTTTCTAATAATTATATGATCGTTGCTCAAGGATAGCGCAATGGAATACCAGCAAAAGAAAATATTCCTTATGTGAAGCAAAGAAAGTGATTCGAATGGAAGTGATTCCTTGCGTCCTCTTCATTAATTATACTATGGCATAAGTCTAGAAATTCTCAACCATCCATAAATTAATTAGAATTTTAGCTCCTTATAATTTTTTCCCCTCATGATAATTGATCCTAATGTACTACAAGGATCTATACTTTTTTTTTCTTTTTTCAAATGTGAAAGTTACCAAAGTATAAAGGAACTACTTGGGATCAAAGAGTAGTGTTTCCTAACGAACCACTTCATCACATTGTTGCAGTCCCAGAAAGAAAGATGGCATTCTTCTCAAATTAGTGCCATTTTAAAGTGAGGTTGGTTAAATCATGCATCAGTGTTTATAAACTATTTATTACAGATTTTTTTAGCTATTAATTTTAATTTGACAAACATGCTTTCGTTTTTGTCAAGTGGATTCGTGTTCTCATTTTTTATTTGAGAGAGACCAGTAAAAATTTATTTAATAAAGATAAAATTATATGTTATATAATGAGTACAGATGCCAAATCAGACATCTGAAACAAAGAGTCATCCCATGCACGCAAAAATGAGCTCCAAGTTAAAATAGGCATCCTCTGGTGCCCACTGTCCTTTAATTTCCTCCATGGACTTAACCCAACTCTAAATCCAACACATTACTTGATCTAAACTAATTTATTATTTTCGACCAATTCAATCCCAATCAAACTCCCACCTAGTACCAATCCATGTAAGCAACCCAAATCATGAGTACAACGAAAGTCTAATTTAAAGCTTGATTAGAACTAGCATGACACAACTTGTATCAACTGAATCTTCAGAGTTTAATGGGCTGCTCCATACTTCTACTTCCTCTGTTCCTAAATTATATTCTATCAGAAGCCCTTACCAGCTTCCTAGGTTCAATAGAATTAAATAATTATAAAAAAAAAATTTACCTTCTGACTCCCAAGATTTTGTTTGTATTGCATATATAACGATGCACTTTAAAAAGTGCTAATTAAACCCTTTAAATTACTTTTCATTGCAATTTACTCCTTTGGTCTGTTTTTCCTACAGTTGCTGATGACCACTAAACATAAAAAATGGAGCATGAGTGGCTGACCTTGCAGATGGTTGATGGATGATCCTGGAACATGGGAGAGGGCAGATATTTATAGATGTCCAATGCGGTGGATAAGAACAATCCAATCGATCCATACTAAAAAAACAAATTCTGGTGCACAGGGATTAATGTGGTGGAAAGGGCATTCTGATGGCATAAAACTTATCAAAAGGATCTGGCAAACAAATATTGTTATTAGATCATTGGGACAATAGGAAGTTGCCATCAGAATACTAGCAAATTTTTAGGTTGTTCCACAACATTGGATGGTTTAAAGGGCGCTAAATCTTTGCCCTAAAAGCTTCATGATGGTAAGACTGCCATTAGTTGTAGGAAAATTTGAACTTAGAGATCCAACGATGAGAACCTGTTGTCGGAGGCTTTTCATGGCAAGAGTCTATCATAATAACAATCTAACATCAAAATTTTGCTATCAGAAGAGGTCAAGGATAAGGGGTGTAACAAAAGTGTTCTTGTGATAGGGAATTATCATAAGAAAGATCCAATTTTTTTGACTGTAAGTAGAATTTTTGACTTTTACTATCAGAACATCATTGGATATTCTTTTGTTATTCTTGACAAAAGATGTTTCTTATGGTAATTCTACTAATGTGACAATAAGATAAGGATAGAGTGAACTAGTCATTTTGATGCAAAGATGTCCTTGGTCTAGCATAGACATCTCTTATTGGGTTAATGTCTCTCCTTCCTCATTCTTTCCCCCACTCTTTATCTGTTCCCTATTCTTACATGCCTCCTCGGATGCATTAGATTAGGCATTTGACCTATCTAACTTTCTACATCAAAAGATTTTTAATTAAAGGAATGAGTGATTATTTCATACTCATTTCTTCTAAGTATGTGTTGATTAATGATGGTAACGTTTTTTTAAAGCATCCATGGATTATTTCACTGTAGCATTTTAATCTAATTTCGAATATCCTTTTTTTTCAGGTCCCTAAAAGTCTGATGCTGCTACTTGCACCAGTGAAATAACTGGGCTATATTTTTCATTTCCAACACTTAATGAAATAAAGATACTGTATTTACCTATCAACATTAAATGCATGATAACTAGGCTTTGGACAGGATGAAGGCTAATTAAAAGATTAAACAAAAGCTTTTATATGACAGACTTGTTGGACAGAAAGGAGGAATTTATGAACTTGTCCATGATAGAGGTGAACACTTAAAAAATTTCGAGAAAATCTTTAGCTAAGATTATAAGAACGAGGAGCTTTGTTAGAGACAATGATCTTGATTAAATGACCAAATAGGAAAACCAAAATACAATCTTTTTTTCATAAGGTTGCGTCTGGGAGGAAGCAATAAAACTAAATCACATCTTTGATAGCAACCTTGAAAGAGGAACTCAACTCCCAAGAAAAAATTACTTTTGAGCTTCATGATTTCTTTAAAGGACTATTTGGTGTGTCCTCCTTCCCTTTGGCCATCATTAACTAAAATTGTCTATATGATCTTTCTACAAATGATCTAAGCCCTCTGATTGATCCTTTTACAATTGATGAAGCTAAAGAGATGGTTTTTTCTCTTTGAGCTACTAAAGCCTTAGAATTGGGCAGCTTCTCCCTTTATATCTTTCAGAAATAATGGGATATGCTGAAAGATAATATTATGGCTCTATTGCAAGACTTCCATGGAGGCTTTTTGAATATGTACAGGCTAAATTTTGCATATATGCCTTTACTTCCTAAGAAGAAAGGCTTATTCTTCGTAAGAAATCTTTATCACATCAGTCTTCTCAATATTATGTACAAGATCGTTTTTAAGATTTTGACATCAAAGCAAGCAACATTTCTTCCAACTATAGCAGACGAAGTCCAGTTTGCATTCATAAAGGGGAGATCTATTGTAGAGAATTACATTGTTGCAACATATGAGATCTTGGCTCACTATAGGCAATCAAGTTTACCCGAGGTACTTTGTAATTAAAAAGGCCTTTGGCAGAGTCAACTAGGAATTCCTTATGAAGATATTGGTAGCTTGTGGATTTTCTTTCTGGTGGACATGATGAATTTTTTTTTTGCTCTCATCAATAAAAGTCAACGTAAAAGTTAATGGCAATCCATGAGGATGAATTAAATGTCAATAAGAATTGTGTAAGAACAATCCTCTCTCTATTTAGTTTTTTTTTTTTCTAATAATTGGCATTCTTAGTAGAGCATTGAAGCAAGTCAGGTCAGTTGGTCCTATCCATGGAATTGGTAACTCTCCTATTTTCCAACATGTCTAAAGTTTATATTTTATTAATGACTTTCTTCTATTCTATGCTACAAAGAGATAGAGCTACACGACAATCAAGGCAATTCTTTTTGCATTTGAAAATGCTTTGGGATTTATGATCACTTTTATAAAAGTTTAGAAGTTTATCTAAATGTAGATGAAGAGATGGTATTGTATTTTGTTACTCTGCCAAATTGCAAAATAGAGATCCTTCCATTTACCTACTTGGGTTTATTTCTTTACAATCGTAAGATTCCAAAGCAGTATTGGACACCACTAATTGAAAAAAAATAAAAATAAATAAAAATAAAAATAAAAGATAGCCTGCTTCATAGAAAAAAAAATTACTCTCCATTAGAGAAAGACTAGGTCTTATTAATTTCATACTGACTGTGTTTCTGGCTTATCATATGTTTATGTTTAAACTATCTTGCTGCGTGAGCAAGAAATTAGATGAGATAAGGAAAGCTTTTATGTGGAAAAAGAATTATTAGTAATTTCAATTGTCTACTTAATTGGGAAGTTGTTTGCTGAGATAAAAAAGTGAACTGGGCATTCCAAATCTCAAAAGCATGAATCTAATATTATTGATGAAATGAGCATGAAAGTTCACTAGCAATTACGAGGTAGAGAGAATAATATGATTAAGGCTCATAACAAAGGATTATTACTCGAGATAGGTTTGCCATGAAGGTACAAAGAATGGTGAGAAGAGCATTGCTAATTTGAAAAACTATTTATAAGAACCTGAATGCATTCTGAAGCTACTTGTCCTATAAACTTTGTAACAGTGAGAATCTTAAATTTTAGGAAGATTACTGGATTGCTCCTATTCTCTTTGCCTGCCTCTACAAAGATCTCTATGGTTGCACCACCAAGAAACACTTCTCAATTGCCATGATCTAGAGTCATAGAGCATATCATGGTTGGTGCACTTGTGTGGCGCCCTTTCAACCACAAAATCTCGAGTAGCTCCAAAAACTTCTATCTACTATTAGCTCATCTTTGTCTCTCGATGTCCTGTTTTGAAAGCTCAATTGAGACGGTAAGTTTAATGTGCAGTCACTCAACCTCTACTACAAATTCATCAATGATTGAGGAGTTATATATTCCTTTCACTCGGCAATATGAAAAGCATTCATCTCAAAGAAAGTTAAAATTTTTCTCTGACTAACTATTTAAAATAAGTTGCAGACAAGTATCATCTTAGCATAATGATTGCGTATTATATAGAGCTTATCATAAGTCAGTCAATGAGGTATTCACCAAATACCCTTTTTCAAGAAGGATTCTGAAAGTTTCAATAGATGCAATAGGCCCGAATAGATTGCCTTCCAATATCAATCTACTTTGGTCCGATTGGAGAAGGAAACGGAATCAGCCCACTAGAAGAAGATGTTAGATCAATTGATTAAAGCATTCATGTAGAACATGTAGCTTAAGAGAAAAGCAACAATTTTCCTCAAAAAAAGATCATCCATGGCTTTGGTCCTTAACAAGATTTTGGCCTCTTTCAACTTGTGGGGCAATCTCTGCCCCCAACAAGTACTTAAACCGCCACCTAATCTTCCATTCTTCCCATCTTAAACTCATGTAATTTTGATAATCTAATAAATATTATGGGGTCTATTCTCCTCCACGATTGTGTAGAAACGAAAAAAGATATTCCAGAATAATCTTATTGTTATGTCAACTTATGATAGCTAAATTGATGAACACTACAGATTTGTGATGTTTCTTAACCCAAAAACACACAAACAAACAAACAAAAAAATCCAAAACGAGAGCACGATCAAACTTTAAGTTTGTAGTTTTCTTTTTTTTTCTCTCGAAGAGCAGATATGGTATTGACTTGATGAACTCGCTAAAGTATCAGTGAAAGGAATGGGTGGCTCCTTGGTTCCAACCCTTGGTTGTCGTTTCATAATGCAGCAAGAAACACGATTGCCACCCCACGTCCATCGCCGAACAGTGGAAATTCTGACACACACTTCGCTCTCCATGAACGGGATTCCGCTTTGCATTCATCCCATTAGTTTGAGACTGAGGTAGGTGATCTAGTGGTAAAGATCCATGCGAGATAAACGCGCAAGACATCTAAAGCATGAGGCAAATTTCCACTTCACTTGTTGACTTCCTGTTTATCGAATCTAGAAAATCTACGCATAGTCAATTTTATCTCTTAACGTCCGCATCGTCTTCTTGAAATTGGGTTAAGTAAATCTGGACTGTTTGTGCACTAGCAAATAGCAATCACTTTCTCGCCTCATGTTTCATACTTCTCTTCTTTGTTTTTTTTTGGCAACACAGCAGAGATTTTTTGAAAAAGTAATGGTGGATAAGCTACTACGTGGTTGGATCTCTAGCAAGCATTGTCGGAAGGGATGCCTAAAACTGAGATGAGACTGGTTGGCACCAAACAGAGCCTCCTTATCTGCGAAGAAGAGAGAAGAAAAATACAGTAAACAGAGCCAACTTGTTGCCAATTTCTAGATGCCAGCGTCGTGCAAATTCTTGATTCCTTTAATTATAATCAAGGAATGCTAATGGGGCCACCATAATGGCTGGCATTCCGCATCAGAGTATGTTTGTTTATGATATGGACAAGATAAGCTAAATTTACCAGGCATCAGAACAGAGGCCTCAACTCAAGTGCAGCTAGTGGATAACTTCCAGAATAATCTTGAATAACATGTGCGAAGATGAAAGGATCAAGAGAGCTAGCTCATGATTCTTCTAAAACTCCTGGCTTTTTCGAAATATTCTTCCACAAATTCCACCAGTCGTAGAGAATTTTTTTTTTTTTTTTTTTTTTTTTTGACAAAAACGTTCCTATCAAAAATCAAGTGAACTATTTTATTATTCTGACTGCTATATGATGAACACTGCTATATTTACCCAATCATATCACTGGAACCAGCATGCCTTTTTTTTTTTTTTTTTTTTTTTTTTGACAAACATGAAAGTTAGTGGTTTATTAGGGGCAAAAATGCTAATTTTGTTTCTGATGGTTCAGAAAAAAAAAAATAAAATAAAATTATGAGTTGAATAAGTTTTAGAGATATTCTAGAAGAAATGAAACATTTTCCTTAAACATTTATGATCAAAGATTTAAAAAAAAAAAAAAGGTATCACAAACAAAAGGTGCATTCCTTCCTCATGTATCATGTAAAATAAAATGATTTGGAAGGACGCCATTTCTCTCCTCTTGATTGACATTATGTATCACATGAGCCAAGAAATTTGAAGCCATCTGCCAACTAGAAAGCTAGCTTCTTTAGTTTTTTTTTTTTTTTTCCTTTTTTCCAAACAAAATCTCATCATATTCGATCCTCAGGTCCACCTCTCTGTTAAATTATATAGTAAGAAATAAGCAAATTTAAAGGGGCCATCAGCATCAAAACTTTTTCCTCTCTGAAAATGCAAAGGCTGCCAAAATTGTTAATAAAATCAAAAAACTTACGTTTCATGAGGAGTCGCTTCATATATCATTTGCGGACTCAAGCCAGTGCTGGACACTGACCAACAAAGTCATGAGGTAAGGTAACGAGTCTAGGATAACTAGTCTTCAGTGTCTTTAATATATGTGATATTATGCATGGAAGGTAATAACCTAGTTATTAGGATTTTTTTTTTCTCTTATAAATGCTAATTTCATAAATATAAAATCAGCTTTCATTTTTCTCTAGGACCTTCATCTAAATCTCTCTTTTTAATTGAGAGCAAAGAGGGGGAAATAATATAATATTTTTATGCTAAAATATACTTTTGATCCTCAAACTTTTTCTTTTAAGTCTTAAATTTTCTATTGTTATAGTTTAGTTCTATTGCATCTTGAAATCAATTAAAAATAATAAAATAATGATGCAATATTTTGATACGAACACATGATTAATAAAATAAAATGTTAGTTACTATAATAATTTTAATTGATTTATATAATTAAAATAATAGAAGTATAGCATTCTTAAAATATAAGGAATAAAAATGTAACAATTAAAAGATTAGGAGCTAATATGAGTTCTGAGTGAAAGTTTGAGGACTAGAATTATATTTTCGATTGCCATAACCCTGTGGACTCACAGTTCTCTTTTGGACCACTGCAGCAGCAGTAGCAGCAGCAGCATGAAACATTAAGAGCAAACTGAAAATCACTTAAATTAGTCACATTGATGGTCTGGTCCTGTCTGCCGTTGAAGATTGGAGAGAAGGCCGTGGTGGTTTTAGCTGCGTCGGATCAACTGGACTCAAGCTTGGTTGTATCTAAATTAAGCTAGTTCTTCAATCGGATGGTCACCTGGTTATAGTTTAGGATGAGTATGATTTGCATCTCTAACAATTTACACCTGACGTTTGCTTTGATTTTGCTCCTCAGAGCAAGGCAACAACGAAGTCTATGATCGTGCAATGAAGTTAGTAAATGCGGCATAACAAAAGGAAACTGGAGTTCAGACCGAATTCTCTCCCTCAACAAGAGACGAAGAAAGTTTATACTGACCTTGCTCCGATACAAGATAATTGACTAGCCAGGAATTTCTGAACCCAACCTCTGATTTGATCCGGTAATTTTTTGAGAAAATATGGATGAAAGATTTTGTGAGGTCTATGATTAGGGCCGATGAGATTATTTTAAGTGAAAAATTTTGTTAAGTTTGTGGTGAAAAATTTTATATGGAAGCGATGTAGATATGTATAAAATTATATTTTAAGAAATTATTATAAGATTGGAGAGTCTTTAGGATTAAGATTTTATAATTAATTTTTATTATATTCGGTACTCTATCTTTTAATAGTAGAATTTCTCTGTTATGCTTTGCTCGTAGATATAAATCAATCATCGAACTATGTCAATTTTATGTATTTTATAATTTATTTTAAATAAAATATAAAATACTAATTATGGTTTAAGTATTATCAAATTACACCTATATAATTTAAAATATTACACTTAATTAATATGTGTTTTAAATTTTATTGAATTACACCAATATAGTTTGACATGTGATACTTAACTATCATATGTTTTAAACGCCATCAAATTAGACCAATATAACAGTTTGAGCATATTAAGTATAGCTTAAGTAGATTTAAAACAAGTGAATGGTTAAGGGTAATATTTTAAAATACATGAATGTAATTTGATAGTATTTAATGTGTCAAATAATATGAATGTAATTTAATAAAATTTAAAATGTAAGGTAATTAAGTATAATATTTCAAATCATATGAATGTAATTTAATAATACTTAAATCATAAGGTGCTAGTTTATATTTTATTTTATATATATATATATATATATATATATATATATATATATATATATATATATATATTCATCTGTATCTCAGGGAACGTGCCTTTTAAATTTTGTCACTTTATGGTGGGTAATCACAAATCTTTCGTACCAATGAAATGGTTGGTCTTTTGCCACACGGGTCACCTTTTCTTTTTTTTTTCTTTTTTTTTTTTTTCCTTTAATATCTGATTCCTGAGCAAACCATGGGGAGTGAAATCGACATTCCGGACACAGAAACTGTCCAAACTCCCATGAATCTCACCAAGATCCAGGCTGAACGCCCTTCGGAACTAGCTTCAATTAAACATCTGCAATCCCCTACGCTTGTTTCTTATTTGTTCTGACCGTCAATTTTCCAGGGAGTATAAATAATTCAGTGGGTGTGCAGTTATCGTAGAATAACCTAATAAAGACGGCACTTTAAGAAGGCAGCTTCGCCGGAGACTTGTGTACGGGAGAGACCTCAGAAATGTTCAAACTAAGCCTTGAAATAACGGAAGATAAGGGGCTGAGGTTGCCCATTGTTGTTCACTCCTTGTGTAACCATGTCAGGGCCACCAGTAGTTGAATCTTTTCTTTAGATCAGTGCTAAGTTACAGAGTACCACCATTGCACCAGGAAAGGACGGCAACTAGATGTGGAAAGAAAGTATCTCGAGACTACAGAAGCACTTCATGTGAAAAGTCAATGATGGCACTAGAACTCACCAAGGAGACATCGAAGCTAATTGGTTAATCAGTCATCAGGATCTGCTCCGATGTTTCTCTTGCAGGAGAGGAAAAAAGAAAAAGATTGGATATAGAAGGTGAAGAAATTTGTTTATAGATTTCTAAGAATCTCAGTCAGAAGTAGTTCAGCATTGGGTTGCCCCAACTCTCGATTATGACAACAAAAGCTAGTCTATAATTATTCTAAACATTAAGATCACACTGCTTCAGATCTTCTCGGATAAAATAATATAGCACATATAACGTAGTGCCCGAGTGAGAAAGAGTAGTCTGCCCTACTTGAAGCCCATCTCAGTGCAATTTTACGTCACTGGCCCAAGCCCGCAATCAGTCCATTGTTGCCCGAGCCCCGTTCCGCTCATACCAGGCTCGATTCCAGTAGGCTATTTTTTGGGGACGAGCCAGGCTCCTTTGGGACGCTATTTTGTTTTGTGCCCCAAAAACCCAGCCATTGTGAGAGACATTAATTGGGTTCGAAAAATCAGCCCAATGTCAAACTGTGAGTGAACGATCGCTTTCAAAGGGGTGACAGATGACGATCATCACCAATTTGACTAGGGTCTTTGAAGGGAGGGATCCTCGACGGCTCAAAGTTTTGCATCACAGGGATCTTGAATGGTCATCATGCGTTTTATTTCAGACAAACAGCTATGATATGCTTGATAAAATAAAGAAAAATTTATTATATGCCACATAGATGATAGATTATGGATAAGAAAAGGCTGGGTACATCTTCGGATCCTCAATGAAATTGGAATCGCATAGGATCGCCAATTCAATCTTGTTGGATTCAAAAATACACAGAGAGAATGAAACTATCCGTTTCCTATTTTTAAATATAAGATGTCGATGAAATGGTATGATCCATGATATGCTAATTCACTCCTTACTTCTTCAAATATGGGACTGAATTTTTAATCCCATCCAATCTAATTTCAATACACACAAATGGCCATCAAAATATATAGGACACAAAACTTGTACTTGAGGATCCTTTCCTCTTCTGAAAGTTGAGAAGAGTCCTGTTAGGCTATTTTTTTAAAAAAATAAAAAATTAGACTTCCATTTCATCATTTAAGACATTCTTTCAATATCTTTAACATTTATGTTATTTTTTTAATATCTTAAAGATCTCTTTATGTATGGCATCATCTACGTATACAATCGAAAGCATCACAGAAAAAGCTTCGAAATAACTCTCGTCTCGTGTCTTGGTGAGGGAAAAACTTTGAATTCTAGAATTTTGGATAAAGAATAGGTGGCCTCGGAATGCCCTTTCCTCCGCATTAAGTGCAACTTTCAAGGTCATTCAATGGTGCTGGTAGCGAGGTCAGCGGCAATTTTAAAGCGAAAGGGAAAAAACTTCATGTTTTCTTCCTGCATTCTTTCTCAGTCCATTTTTGACTGAAGTGTTCTGAAAGGACGTGCACCGGCAACCTGTAGCGAAAAAGAATTCATCAAACATCACTAAGAAATTCATATAAATTAAAACGCTCGAATAATTATGCCTGCCGACCTTGACTTTTGGGAACAATATTTTGCATGCTTACTCTTAAAGAAGACAGCCCAGGATGTTGGTGAGGAAAATTAGCAGTAAAAGTAAAAGCTTGTTCTAATATTACGAAGCCATGGCATCAAACCACAAACTTCTACCTTTACACTCTCAAAGCAGGAAGAGGAGTGGACGTACGATTAAACATCGTATTTTAAATATATTGGGGGCTTACATTGATTCCAAGAATCCTTCAATACGATGCAACCGATATCTTGATTTATATTTATCTTGGCCTATAAATATAATAATTTTTAAAATTATTATTTGATATATTATCAAACTATCGATAGGAAATGATCAATATTTTTCTATTTTAAATTAGGCTCGAATTGTAGAACATTTAAATTAATATTACACTGACTCTTTAATTATTTAATATATACAAATGAATATAATTTTGGATTTGTAATAAAGATAGCCTTTCGATTGGGGAGGATTGAAAGTTATATCCCTTGTTAATATAAATTCTAGAATATCTTAGGCTTTGTTCTCTTATGCATCTTTCCATCTCAACCTAGGCGCGAGGGATATTTTTCTTCTCAAATTTTGCCATCTACGAAGATGGCTGAGATTTAGATTTGATATCATTTTCCTCCTCCTTTTGGACTTTCTTATTTGTTCATAATTTCAACGTTCTTATCACGCATGGATGTTACAATCACATAACAAAATTTGTTAGCCTTGTTGGCTTGCCATGTAGTGGGCAACCTAAGAGATGGAATTGATTGAATAGATTTTTTGGGCCAACTTTATGTCTACATTAGTCCAAATTTAATCCAGTTAGCACGCTTACAAGTGCACACCAATCATGAAAGCATTTCTTTAACCACCCAATAAAATCTTTTCACACGCCAAATTGATTTGATCCATGACTTCCTGGGCAAAGTTAGCTCTTGCCCAATCTTTTATATATATTTATATATATTGAGAGAGAGAGAGAGGGGTGGGGGGGGGGGGGAATAGGCTTAGCTATATTGAATGCCATTAAATCTAAGATTTGATCATTTTCTTCATTCTTGGATCCATACGAATCTTAAAAACTACTCTATCATTTTTTTTGTCTTCTTTAGAATTGTGAATTATATGGATTAAAAGATGGAGAAGATGATTAAATTATATATTTAGCTATATTTGAATGTAGCAAAATCTATCATTTCCTCTCTTTATACATATATATATCGTGCTTATCTCCAAGTTCTAATAATCCTCATTGAACCTAAAAGCTCATCAACTATTTTTATAAAAAAATTATTATTATTATTATTATTAAAAATCTAAAATATTTATCGAAGCTATATTAATGAAGGATCCTCGAGGCAATTGTAGATGGGAATTACTAGTGCAATACCAAAAGCCCTCTTGAAGCATGTAATACTTTAGTACTAAATTTGATCAGCAATGAATAAGCATCTTTTTTTTTATGATTTTTTTGATTACTCATTAATTTAGTTTTTTTCATAAATACTTAATTAAATAAAGGAGAGGGAAAAAAAAAAGATGAAGAAGCAAGGCTAAGAATTTGCATTTTATATGCTTTGTTTTAGGCCAATTCGATTTCAACCTCAATCACATAAAGTCGTACGAATGATAGATTTTTTAGGATATTGAAAACTAAGGTAGTGTTTGGTTCGCAATAACGTAATATTACTAAAAATCTTACATTTCTAATAATCTTACACTTGATAATTAAATTCTGAGAATATCATATTTGATTCATGATAACAAAATATAAAAATTGGTTCATCATGTTTTAGAATTTTATTTAAAATTTATTATAAATCTTTTTTTTATCTTTTAAGAGGGCCTCTCTTCTTTTGTTAGAATAAATGTTGTCATAAAAATCAAAATTCTTTATAAACTAATTTAAAAAATATTATATATTTAAATATTATAAATATTAAATATATATTATA
Source organism: Metroxylon sagu (assembly GCA_017589505.3). Lineage (NCBI taxonomy): Eukaryota > Viridiplantae > Streptophyta > Magnoliopsida > Arecales > Arecaceae > Metroxylon > Metroxylon sagu. Next base: position 1,459,409 of record JACVBY030000569.1, on the reverse strand, counting down.
TATTATAGTATTTTTAAATATCACATTACAATATATATATATATATATATATATATATATTAATGGATATTAATATATTATATAATAATTTAATATGCAAAAAAGGTCATAAATATTAATAATTTAAAATTAAATATCTATATATTATTATATAAATATAATAATATGTTTAAACATTACATATTATATTAATATTAAATTTAATATTAACATAAATTATTATATTATATATTTAATACTAAATATAAATATAATAGTAAATATTTAAATATTATTTAGCATAAATTAAATATATAATAAAATTATATATTGTTAAATATTTATATAGAAGTAAAAGTGTAATTTAATATTATTAGGCTTTGGTAATCTTAAATATCTGTATTTTAAATAAAAATCAGATTATCATGATTTATAATAATCTTAGATTATCAAAAATTAAATATTTTATTTATTAAATTATTATATTTTATTATTAAATATAATAATTTGTATAATAATTTGAGATTATTATGTCCTTAAAAATTAAAATACAATGAGAGAAAAATTAACAGGACCACTCGTGCCGGGTGTAAAGAAAGAAGTTAGAAAAGGACAAGTAAAATTGTAGGTTAAAGTGTACTCTCGCGTGTCCAACAAACGACAGACATGGCCACGTGCGCTAACGAGCTACGCTTGCATCTTTACGGTCTCAAAGAAGTTCACAAATTCCAAGTAGTTAAAGGGGAACTGTGCTCACGCGTGCCAAAAATCTCAACATCTTTTGTTAACTTTTTCTTTATTTCAACTGAAATTAATGGTTCATCTTCGTTGGAATGGGAATTGTAGTTTTATGTTTAGCAAATTTTTGATCATGGCCAATATATTAGTTTACATCGATTTCAAGATTCCATTGATTGACCCATGACCTAACCAATTTAAACCTAATTATATCCTATTCAATTCATATTTAGAGACCCATGGATTAAATCAAATTTGGATATTATATTTTTTTTTTACCGGACTTGAACCGAGCCTTATTTATCCTAACCAATAAATCTTAATTATATAAATATTATTTTTTTAATTTCAATTATCTTTATAAATGAATAAACTATAATTTAAACTAATTTTTCTTTTATCTAAATAGCTAAATTTTCTTCCATCTTTTTTCTCTAATTATATCTAAATATTTATATTTTATTATTTATTTTAATAACTTTTTATTTATAATATCCTTAAGTATATTAATAAATATTTTAAATATCATAATTTATAAATTTAAGAATAATTATTTACTTTATAGAATTAAGAGTTTTTGAATGAAAATTTAAGTTTAAGTTGATTCCTTTTAATCCTATTTAAATTTTTTAATAGATTTATATTTAATTATTAATTATTAGATTTTAGTAATAAAATAATAGTTATATACTCGGGTTGGATTCGAATAGATTTGAATGAACCATTGGATCTAAAATTTCTTTTGTGGACTCGATTCAATCCAATTCGATCAGCAAATAAATTGGGTCTGGATCCAAAATTAACATCCGAATGTAAAATCGAATCAAATCGGGATCAAGCATAGTTCGACTCAATTCGACTTATTTGTAGCCCTAAATATGATACAATCAATATCTTGATTTATATTTATCTTGGCCTATAAATATAATATTTTTTGAATTATTAGCTTATGTGTTATCAAAATATCAATAGGAGATAAATCATTTTTCTATTTTAAATTAGGCTCGAATTATTAAATATTTTTAGGGTTTTGCTATGATATTTCTTTATTTTTTGAAATATTAAAAATCTTAATTGTTCGATCTTATTTTAAGGGATGCAAATGCAATACTATCAATCAGTTTTAGTCAATTAGTGCATGGTTGGTGTAGTTAAAAAAGTTAAAATTTTTGGATAGTGTTTGACAAGTGCAACTATGCCCTGCTTTGTGATGACGTATCAATTGCGAAACTTGAGAGGTATAAGGTTAGGGTAGCCAAGGGAAACAAGGACAAGGGCCTCGTCGCTAATTCCATCAAAGTGGCCTTTGTATTTGAGGATAAGGTTGGAGACAACATTAAAGTGGGCGAACTCCAATAGGGTGCCATGGGCGTCAAGGGTGAGGCGATGGTAGCTCTAGCTTTGATTCTCGATGGTGAGCTGATAGCAGCGGCAAATAAGAGAGTACCACTTGCAGGAAGATGAGAGCTAGACACTCATCAAGAAGGTCCATATATTAAAAAAATAAAATTTATGTAATTATTTTAAAGTAACCAAGAGGCACGTAATGCTATATTTTATTGTGTACCATTCATTTCAAAATTTAAAGAAGAATTCAACTTATAATTTCATCATTTGGACATATGTTGAGACGTTCATAAGAAAGAGGTGAGGTAGAGAGGGAAGATGAAGGAAAAAGAAAAAGTCCAAAATTAGGAATAACATTAAACCTGTGACCAATTCAACCGATCAAAGGAGTTTAATGACTGAAACATTCTAAACTATATTAATGGTCATATTTTTATAAAAAATAAAGGAGCCTAATAGCAAAACCTAATTATTTAACATATATAAATGAATATAATAGATAACCTTTTGCTTGCAGAGAGGACTTAAAGTTGCATCCCTTGTTAATATAAATTCTAGAATATCTTTTCCTATGCATGTTTCCATCTCAACCTACACACTCTGGATAATTTTCTTCTCAGTTTTTACCGTCTACGAAGACGGTTGAGATCCAGGTCTAAAAACACTTTTCTCCTTCTTTTGAACTTCTTTATTTGTTCACGTTTTCAATGTTCTCATCATAAATAAGATATCACAATTATTACATAACAACATTTATTGGCCTTAATGGCTTATCCTGTGGTGGGCAACCTAAGACACGAATTGATTGAATAGAACTTTTGGGCCAACTTTTTGTCCGAATCTACCTGTCTGAATTGGAACTAGTTAGCACACTTACAACAAGTGCGCGCCATTCATGAAAGCATTTCTTTAACCACCTAATAAAATCTTTTCTCACACCAAACCGCTTTGATCATGACCCGTAAGGAAGGTTAGGTTCACATATATTACTCAACTCCAAGTCCTAATAATCTTCATGGAACCTAAAAGCCCATCAGTTTTTTCTTTTTGAAAAAAAAAATTAGTTACCATTATTTGACATCCAAAATATTTTTTGAAGATATGTCCTTAAATAATTTTCGAGACAACTTGTAGAAAAGAATTACCAAGGCTGTTTTCGAGGTTCTTCAAACATGGGCTACTTTAATACTAAAAATATGAAATTTGATCAACAATGAACAAATATATATATTTTTTTATACTTTTTTTTTTGTGATTTTTCACCTATTTAGCATTGTTCATAAATACTTAATCATAAAAATGAAAAAAAACTAAGGTCAAGGGTTTTCAACTTATATACCTTGTTTTAAGCCAATTTGATCCCAAACTTAATCGCATGAAGTTGTTTGTACCGATAAAATTTTACCGCAATATATATTAAATATGCACTTTGTGCATGGTTGTGCCCGTTTTCTTATGGGTGCCTTAAAACTCAGTGCAAAAATCTCTTTTGCCAACGAATTCCCAAACATTGGTAGGTAGCTAGCTTTGAATGGAAAATAACACTTATACACTCAAAATCTATGGATGGACCACATCACAACCAAGGAGCATGAAGTTGCTTTCAAGGTAAATTATTCTCCTTTCTTTCTTGATCTTCAAGTTAAACATGGATGACTTGTGTGCCACAATAAACGAATGAAGTAGCATGGCGTACATTCCAATCTACATTTATAATACCAATACAATTTGAGTGCATAGATTGATTCTCATCCATGGGCTACTTATCAATAACTTAATGGCTTTGTCTTGTTGATGTCATAGACAAGCCATCTAGACGATACATCTACATCTTTGGACTTGTAGCCTCAGATGTCATGTTGTCCGAGTCACCCTGATGGGGGAAAACAGGCATGCACCATTAAACAATTTAGTTCACAATCTCCATCAAATACATCACATGAGAGCATACATTTAAACTAGTATAGAGTCTCGGAGCGACGGAGTCTAATCCTTTGAGAGTATTGCCTCCTTTCATCCACACCTCCTTCGTAAGGATTGCATTTTAAAATCAGAAGAGGACGAGGCTGAAAGCCATTAAAATTTAACTCTACTCGCGGGTCAAGTGAGGACGAAAGTTTCCTGACAACTTCATGCCCGGCATTGCGGTGGAAAGGAAGCGAAGCGCCATAAAATATATCGTCCCGTGGACTTAAAGGCAATATAATTAAAAGTCCTCGTCAAACCCTTTGAAAATATCGAGCAAGTTACCTTGGCTCTTGTTCATAGGTTGAACGGTCCTTTTTTTTTTTCTAACCTTGCCCCTGACGTTTGGTACGGAAGTAAACATCTAAGATAAATATCCAGAGCACAGGTCATTAGCTAGGGTTAATGCCATGACCGTATAAGTTATTTGATCCACATGAGGGTTAATGCTATGATCATATACATTATTTATTTTTGAACTTTGGAGGTTATGTCATTTTAATCCATGAACTTCAAAAAGTTACAAAACTGATCTTGAACTTTTCTTTTTATTTCACTTCAATTCCTGCCGTTAAATAGGAAAGACGCCGTTTGATTTTATCCTACGTGGTAGTACACATGGGGTACACATAGCAAAATCAAATTTAAAACCCATGCTCAACCCGTTAACCAAATATTCAATAATCCTTAAAAAAAAAAATAACCTTTCCCCTCCCTCCTCCGTCCGCCTTCTCCCCTTCCCTTCGGCCCCCTCTGTCCATTCTCCGTCTGTCACCCGCGGTCTCCTCCGTCCCTCACGGCCTCCTCCCTCCCCTCCCCCCTCCTGCGTTCTTCTCAGCACCCCACCTCTCTTCTGGTTCCACCTCCATCCCCTATGGATTCCACCTTCATCCTTGCTCCCCGTGGCCTCTTTCCTTACGTTGAGATGGGGAGGGAGGAAAACGGTTCCCCCTCGTCCTCGCTCCCCGTGTCCTCCTCTACCCCCCCTTCCCCTCATCTTCGCTCCCCCGTTGGGGATGGGTGAGGAGGAACGTGGGGTTTCCTCCCCCCCCCCCCCCCAAACAGGGATGAGTGAGGGGGAACGTGAGGTTTCCTCCTCCACATACGGTGCCCCCTCGTCCTCGCTCCCCCATGGGAGATGGGTGAGGGGAACGTAGGGTTTCCTCCTCCACACACGATTCCCTCTCGTCCTCGCTCCCCGTGGGGGAAGGAGGGGCTTTGTGGGGGATGGGTGAGAGGGAACGTGGGGTGGGGGGGAAGGGAGAGATGGGCAACGGACGGAGGAGGTTGCGGGTGCTTCTGTTCCCCTCCATCCCGTCCCCTCCCCTAGTGAGAGACAGAGGAGACTGCAGCGGGAGGAGGTTTGACGGAGGGGGCCATGGCAGGAGGCGGAAGGCGGATGGAGGGGGGGTGACGAAGGAGGCCAGAGGTGAGGGACGGAGAAGGCCGGGAGTGAGGGATGGAGGAAGGGGGAGGAGGCCGCGAGTGAGGGGCAGAGGAGGTCGTGGCCAAAAGGATGGACGGAGGGAGCCGTGAAGGAAGGCGGGAGGGGAAGGTTATTTTTTTTTAAAAAAAAAATTATTGGATATTTGGTTAAAGGGTTAACGGATTGAGCATAGGTTTTAAATTTGATTTTGCCACGTGTATGCCATGTGTACTGCCACGTAGGATAAAATCAAACGGCGTCTCCCCTATTTAACGACAGGAATTGAAATGAAACAAAAAGAAAAGTTTAGGATTAGTTTTATAACTTTTTGAAGTTTAGGGACCAAAGTGACACATCCTCCTAAGTTTAAGGGTCAATATTGTAGTTTACCTTTTTCTTGGCTAAATTACAGTTTTAACCCCTGAACTTAGGGGGTTGTGTCACTTTGGTCCCTGAACTTTAAAAAGTTGCAAACCCGATCCTATACTTCCATTTTTGTTTCCCTTTGATCCTTACCGTTTGATTCTGTCCTGCGTGGCAGCTGACATGGCATCCACCGTGGCGAAATAAAATAAAAATCCATTAAGGACCCGTTAACCCATTAAATGTTATCCAATAACCTATTAACCTCCTCCCCCTCTCCCCCTCAAATCCTTACCCGTGAAACCCTTACCCTCCTTCCCCTCCCTCCCACCTCTCCCCCGCCCCCCCTTCCCAACCGCCGCACGAGTCCCACCGTCGGCCGCCGTCCACCTCATCAAATTCCTCCTCTCATCCAAGAAGAAGGGACTCCCAGTGAGCCCTCCTGCCCTTCCCTTCATTGGCCATCTCTATCTCTTGAAGAAGCCACTCCACCACACACTCGTCCGCCTTGTCGACCACCATGGTCCGGTCCTCCTCCTCCGTTTTGGCTCCCACCCGGTCCTTGTTGTCTCCTCTGCTTCCGCCGCCGAGGAGTGCTTCACCACCAACGACATTGCCTTTGCCAACCGCCCCAACCTGCCTTCGACGAAGTACTTGTCCAACAACTACACCACTCTCGTCACCGCCAGCTACGGGCCCCACTGGCGCAACCTCCGCTGCATTGCCACCATGGAGCTCCTCTCCACCCACCGCCTCCTCTCCTCCACCAACGTCTGAGCCAAAGAGGTTCGCGAAATGGCCCGACGACTCTTCCTTGATTCCAAGGGAGGGACTGAGGGGTTCGTCAAGGTGGAGCTGAAGTCAAGGCTGTTCGACTTGGCACTTAACATTCTGATGAGGATGATTGGGGGGAAGAGGTACAACAGCAATGACGCTGGGGTGTTGGAGGCCGAGGCGAGAGAATTTAGGGAGATGGTGTAGGAGGCATTCTCACTGAGCGGGACTTCGAACCTCGGAGACTTCTTGCCGATGCTAAGGTGGGTGGATTATCAGGGAGTTAGGAAGAGATTGGTGAGGCTGCGGAATTGGAGGAATGAGTTCATGCAGAGATTGATAGATGAGCACAGGAAAGGGAATATGGAGATAAAAGAAGAGGAGAAGAAGATAAAGATGAACATGATTGGTGATTTGTTATCTCTGCAGAAGATCAACTCGGAGTACTACACCGACCAGACCATCAGAGCTCTCGAGGGGAGGCGGACGGTGGCGGGCTTCGAGATGAGGGAGGTGGACGGCGGCCGACGGGCAGTCGCGGCGGGACGTGTGCTGCAGTGGCGGGAGGAAAGAGGAGGAGGGGGAGGCGGGAGGGGCTTCACAGGAGGAGGGGGAGGCGGATAGCGACGGGCTCCAAGATGGGGGAGGTGGACGAAGGCCGACGGCGGGACTCGTGCGGCGGTTGGGGAGGGGGAGCGGGGGAGAGGTGGGAGGGAGGGGAAGAAAGGTAAGGGTTTCACGGGTAAGGGTTTGAGGGGGGGAGGGGGAAGGAGGTTAATGGATTATTGGATAACATTTAATAGGTTAACGGGTCCTTAATGGATTTTTATTTTATTTCGCCACGGTGGATGCCATGTCAACTGCCACGCAGGACAGAATCAAATGTCGTCTACCTTGTTTAACGGTAAGAACCAAAGGAAAACAAAAATGGAAGTACAAGATCGGTTTTGCAACTTTTTAAAGTTTAGGGATCAAAGTAACACAACCCCCTAAGTTCAGGGGTTAAAACTGTAGTTTAGTCTTTTTTTTTTTAACCTTTCCCCCTGGATGATGTTTGGTACAGGGGTGAACCTTTAAGATAAATATCTAGAGCACAGGTCATTAGCTAGGGTTAATGCCATGACCGTATAAGCTATTTGATCCACATAAGGGTTAATGCCATTTATTCAACCAGCTCAATGTGACATGAATTAACCCCTCATTTGGTTGGAGAATATCTCCCCTTGTCTAAATTGAAGAAGGTAGAAAAATTTTGTGTGCAGCTTACATATATTTCTCTATTTTATCATATTTTATTTTTTAATTTTATTTTTTTTCATTGAAAAATATTTTACTATTAAAGTATCAAAATTATTCTTCAATAATTTTTTATTTTCTCTCATGTCCCTCTAATAATGAACAATAAAATTATTCTTCAATCTTTTTATTTATATAATCACATATAAGCAATAAAAATAGATTGACAAAATAGCATAAAGATGAATATCAAATTATCCATTTAATTTTTTTAAAAAATTAAAAAATTATTTAATATCTTTATTCTAAGAATATCATAGTTAAGTTAGCATTTTCTATGCAAATTTTCTATTATCAAACATGATAAAATCTATTTTCTCCTATAAAATTTTTCTAAAACGAGAACCTAAAAAAACTTTTTTTAGAAAAATATTATTTTAAAAAAATACCAAACATCACTTTTTAATAAGAGAATTAATATTATATGGAATATTAGTATTTATTTTTTACTGACTAAAATAGTTATATAAAGCATCAGCATGTTTTGGGACCGTGTCAAAATATATAACTTGTACAATATATGTATACATATATATAGGGAGAGAGAGTGAGAGAGGGGGAGGGTGAGTAAGAGTGAGATTTTATTTTACATCTATTGGACTTCTTTCTCTATCCCTAACCAATACTAATGTTCAAAATCAACTCTCATTATTTCAACTTATATGGAATGAAGCATGCCATGTATTAGCCAGCAAAATATAATTAAAAGAACATGTTTGGTAATCATTATTAGTTAAACTAATCCGTTTGATGCACTAAAAATTATTTTTTTGTCAAATATATTGATGTAAAATAGAGGTTTAGCTTGTCCAGTACTTTCAATTCACTGTCAATATGGATATTAATGTACCATCCATCCATAAGTTTGATTACTTAATTTTTAACAAATAACAATAATATCTATATTAATATACTTAACCATCATCATTAATATACAACTAGCATTGAAGCCTTAATAGCCACGCATTGCATGGAGCTGATATGCATGATGCCTAGTTTCTATAGTTCTTTTTTAATATATGCAATATTATATTTTAAAATAATTTAAAAGTTGAAAAAAAAAGTCATGTTTCTTCGTCAAGTTGATTAAAATATCATTTATATCCAAGTTTATCAAAATCATCAAGATGTAAATATCTCATTTTTAACACATTCAATGACAGGTCAATGCTTCCATAAAATTTATGCTATTGCCAAAGATAGTTGATCTCCATTGTTAGCGATAACTAAAGCCATGTATGATTGTATTCATCGAGACCGACATATATCTTTTAGGCGAGAACTTTTATTTTATTTTTTTACAATTATGCATTGCCTTCTCATATTTTTTTTTTTATTTTTTAAAAGTAAAAATATATTTTTTAGCTTCTCAACTTTTTTAAAAAATTTTAAACTTTCAATTACCATAATTTAGTTTCTTAAATTTTAATAATATTATGTTCTTAATATTTTATTGCATCAAAATTATTAAATTTGATGAAATGATTAATATATTATTTTATCAATCATTGTCAGAGGCTTTATTAATTTTAATTAATTTTTTAATGAAATATCAAAAATATTATAATTTAAAATATAAAAGATGAAATTGTAATAAATAAAAGTTAGAAGACTAAAATGTACTTTCAGTGAGAATGTGAGGACCAAACCGTATAGTTTTTTTTATAATAATAATAATAATAATTTATTTATTTATTATTATTATTATTTTCCATCAACGCGCGTTTGCGATCGTTAGCGCGAGTGGATGGGAAATTCGACCCGCTCCGGTCGCACCCAACGCTCGCCCAACCCCTTCTCCACGGCACCGCTTCCAAAGAGCTGTTACCGATATGACCAAAATACCCTCACTATCTCGTACAATCTCCGAGTCCTCGCGATGGAAGGAGGGTTTGCAATGAAAGCACAGCCCGGCGCGAAAAGGGGGCGATTTATTACCGAAAACACAAATATGCCCTCGCTCTCTCGAATCATCGCTTTCCAAATCGTCGGGATTTAAGGAGGGATTGCAACGTAATTACCGCCCGCTGCGAAAATTGGACAAGATTGATTGCTATCCCTTTCGGAAATTTCGAGAGAATCTTAAATTATTTATTCTCCTTTAATGTCTTATACATCGAATAATTTGTCCACATACACTAAGTTGCCGACGAACATGATCAGTTAATACAGTGGGCTGACGCTCTTCCATGTCTTCACCGTGGCCGAACAGCCAATTTCGTCATGACCGGTGATAAAATAGATTTTGTTGAAATTTTTATTTTGGACCGTTTGGATGACCATTTTATCTGCTTGCTAGCGCGCCATTTTATTTTATTTTATTTTATTTTTTTCTCGTCGTCCTTGATTTGGCCTTGCTACTAACTTTATTTGATTGCAGCTTCGCATCCGAAAAAAAAGTTTAGATTTTAGATCAGCCCTCCATCCGCTTTCCAAATTGCCGCGGATGCCTCGACACGTTGCAATCCGGCACAAGTCTCGAAGCACGCATGCGCCCCGCTTTCACCCATCCTCTTCGCTCCACGTGTCCGTACACTCTCCCTCCTTGACCGCATAAAACTCTATGTAACACTTCGTTGATTTGATTCGAGAAAAAAGCGACGGTGGATTTAAACCCTGGTGTAGAAATTTCTGGAGGACGTCGAAATAGGAAGGCCATTTAGTACCGGTGAACAGTTCTCGTGCGTTTGAATTGCCTCCTCCGACGCGAATTTGGCGTGCATTTCCAGTGAATTTCATTTCGACCGAATGGAGCGCGTTCTGACGTTCTCATGCGGGCTTCGTTTCATTTCATCGGAGTTTCATTTCATTTCGCTCTTATTTGGGACAAGTTTAGGAGACAGTGCTCCTCTTTTTCCTCCTTCCGCCCAGCGACCACTCCCTCGTCGCTACCATTACGACCTCGAGACCGGACTTCTCGAAGCTTCTGCACCTCCGTCTCATGGAAGACCTCCTGGCTTCCTGTAATTTTGTCTGCGATCGCCGGCGTTTTCTCGAAGGCCTTCTGGCCTCCCCCGCCTTTGTCTGGCTCTTCTCCTCGAACCGGTGAAACATTCCAGCTTTCTTCTTCCCCTTGTTAAAAGTCCGTATTCTGTGCTCTCTCTCGGTTGAAGTCTCTTCGTGAGCTTCCGGAAGTCGGTAAGCATCTAGTAGCCTTTTTAAAGTCTCCTATGTTTTGGCCTTGATTCTTTTAGAAGATGTCCTCTCGGATCCTTGGACTTCGAATCTCATTCTGTGAATCGTCCAGGGGCTTCTCTTGGTTTATGAGTGGGAAAAAGTGTTTTTTTTTTAAAAAAAAGAAAGAGATTTTTATGTGCTGCTGCCTCTTTACTTTTGGAAGTTCCATATTTGTGAAGATTTATCCGATTCTCGCCTTCCTCAATTGCTTCCTCTATACAAATCCAAGAATAATCGTATCTTTTATCACCTTATAAATCTGCGGCGGTAATAGATCTTAATCTTTCCCGTTTTCGACATCCATTTTATCTTTACCCCCACGAAATCGCCTTAAATAAAACGCATCTTTATCGCCTTTCTGATCTTTGCCATTTTCGGTGTATAAAAATGAAGGCAGGCTCGCGGAGAACCGAAGCATGTGCGGCGGTCCGGAGCGCATGAAACGCTCGCCGTCTTCGTCTCCGTCTCCATCTCCGTCTCCGTCTCCGTCTCCGTCTCCGTTTACCTCGGAGCGAAATAATAACTCCTCACCCCCCGTCGATATGAACCTTCTAACGATCGAGGCCGATGACAACTTCTCCAGCCTCCTCGAGCTCGCCGCCAACAACGACGCGGAGGGCTTCAAGAGATCCGTCGAAGAGGACCCCTCCGCCGTCGACGACATCGGCCTCTGGTACGGCAGGAAGAAGGGCTCCAACCGGATGGTCCTCGAGCCCCGGACGCCGCTCATGGTCGCCGCCACCTACGGTAGCCTCGAAGTCCTCAAACTAATTCTCAGTTTGTCATCCGTCGATGTCAACCGCTCCTGTGGACCCGAGAAGACCACGGCCCTCCACTGCGCCGCCTCCGGCGCCTCGGCGAACGCCGTCGATACCGTGAAGTTATTGCTCTCTGCTGGCGCTGATGCTAATTTGGTCGATGCCTATGGTCACCGCCCGGCCGATGTGATCGCGGTCGCTCCCAAGCTAGCTGATGTCAGATTAGCCCTGGAGCAGCTTCTCGGTAGCCCCGGCGGTGGCCACCGCCGCGTCCTCCGCGTGTCGACGAGCACGTCGAGCTCCAATTCGCCGCCTTTATCCCTGTCCCCTGACGAGGATGGATCGCCTTCGTCCGATTCATCCGCCTCTCCGACGGGCGGAAAGTTCCATGACCATCTCCCAGCTTCTGCGGCGTCGGAGAAGAAGGAGTATCCGGTGGACCCCTCCATACCGGACATCAAGAACAGCATCTACGCCACCGATGAGTTCCGGATGTTTTCTTTCAAGGTCCGGCCCTGCTCCCGGGCTTACTCCCACGATTGGACCGAGTGCCCCTTTGTTCACCCTGGGGAGAATGCTCGGCGGAGGGATCCGAGGAAGTATCATTATAGCTGCGTTCCTTGCCCGGACTTCCGGAAGGGGGCGTGTAGGAGGGGGGACATGTGCGAGTATGCTCACGGGGTGTTCGAGTGCTGGCTCCACCCGGCGCAGTACCGCACGAGGCTATGCAAGGATGGTACAAGCTGCAGTCGCCGGGTCTGCTTCTTTGCTCACACTAACGAGGAGCTCCGCCCGCTTTATGTTTCCACTGGCTCGGCCGTGCCGTCTCCTCGATCCTCTGCCGCCACCGCGGCGGTCGAGATGGCGGCGGCAATGAGTCTCTTGCCGGGCTCGCCGTCTTCTGTTTCGGTGATGTCGCCGGCCCCTTTTACGCCTCCTATGTCGCCGTCCGCCAACGGCGGAGGGCACTCTTCTCTGGCCTGGCCACAGCCGAACGTCCCTGCGCTGCATCTTCCGGGGAGCAATCTCCAGTCCAGCAGGCTCCGCACTTCTCTCAATGCGAGAGACTTGCCTGTCGATAATTTCTCTGTGATGTCGGAGCTTGAAGCCGCGCAGCAACAGCTTAATGACTTCTGCTTCTCATCCGGCCAAGCTCGCCTTGGGTCGCCCTTAGCCGGGAACCGCCCTGTTCGTTCTAAGACGCTGGCACCATCCAATCTTGATGACCTCTTCTCTGCCGAGATCTCGTCCTCACCGAGGTTTAATTCTGACCAGGGAGCCGTTTTCTCGCCGACCCATAAGTCGGCCGTCCTCAATCAGTTCCAGCAGCAACAACAGCAGAGCCTGCTCTCACCCATCAGCAACAATGGCGTGTTCTCTCCCAAAGCCGTGGATCCCCAGCAGCAGCTCTCTGGCCACTCCGCTCTGTTACAGGCCTCGTTGGGAGTCTCATCCCCAGGTCGGATGTCCCCCCGAAACATTGAGCCGGCCTCTCCTATGAGCTCCCGCATCGCTGCTTTTGCTCAGCGAGAGAAGCTCCAGCAACAGCTTCGCAGCCTCAGTTCTCGTGATCTGAGCTCCAACAATGGAGTCCCTTCCATGGTGGGTTCTCCTGCGAACTCTTCGTGGTCTAATTGGGGATCCCCATCGGGGAAGGTAGACTGGGGAGTCAACGGCGGCGAGCTTGGCCGATACAAGCGCTCGGCTTCTTTCGAGCTTGGGTCCCGCGGTGAGGAGCCCGATGTTTCCTGGGTGCAGTCACTGGTGAGCCCACCGGAGTTGAAGGACGATCATGAAGCGAGTAATACTTTAGCGAACAACGGCAGTGGCGCGGCAATGGATGGTTCTAATTCAAACACTCAATTGGACGGCTCAGATCATACGGTTCTTGGGGCCTGGCTGGAGCAGCTGCAGCTGGATCAGCTCGTCGCCTAGCGAAGAAAAATCGAACTCATTGCTGAGCTTTTCAAAGACTAGCAGCAGTAGTATCACGAATGGTAAATAATATTTTTTTAGTTTCGTTGGCAGGAAGGCAGGCGTTGTGGTGGTTTTTAAAAAGTTCAGTCAGAGATTCGTTTTTGGAAGAGATTTGTTATTACTTGAAAGAGTTTCAGACAGCAGAATTTGGAGGTAAATTTAGCTCTGGGATGTTTCAAGGCACACCCTGGTAAACATCTCTCCTATTAATTTCCATTTTTTGGGGTCTTTCTTCCTCTTCCCCAAAACTCCAGCTTGCACTGGATTGTAACTGCTTTAGCTTCTCGCTCTTTTTACTATGTATTTGTTAATTATATTTCATATATTTTGGAGAACTATCCTAGTTAACAACTGATAACAAAGGGATTGAAGAAGAAGAACAAGAAAGGGTACAACCCAAGGCTCTTGTGGTGGATTTCCCTGCTCTCTTGACTGGGTCAACTTTTGGACGGACGCGGTGGGTGGCGAAAGATATCTGTTGAGATGGGGCTTACCTGGCCCACTTGGAGGGTTTGAATTATTGGCACTTCTTTTGTATAATATTGTTGGAGGGTCTGTGAGCAGGTGGAAAGTATGTTGCATATGTTTTCAGTCATGTATACATTGATTCAAAACTTTATTGCTATTATTTCATCTACTATATGAATATATATATATATATATATATATATATTTTACTCTCATCCCGCTTTATTGCTTGTCAACTTACATGAATTGGTTCTCTTATGTCTTGGTTTGTTTGTTGTTTATGGGCTTTTTTTGTGCTTGGTTTCGATCTGTGCACTTTATAAAGAAAAGACGGGAATCCGTGCGAGGGCGGTGGATCGCAATACGAGAGGAGAAATGGTTCTTTGGATTCGTACTGGAGTGGGGGAGGGATACAGTTATGGTATTGGATTTTTCTCTTTTTCTTTTGGTTCTCATGTGGCTTCTTTTGAGGTACTGGGAGATCGCAGGTGCTGTAGGACCCGAGGTTTTAGGACTCCTACCTTTCGCTTTGGCCCGCAGTGGGAAATTATTTGAACCCCGCGATGATACTTTATTCTGGTCATGCGTTGATTGTTGGCAGATTCGTGGGGAATTGAGCTAGTTCGCGGTAGGTGCTTTGGCTCGCATATTTTTAAAAGACTGGTTCGAGTCGTTTAGCTAGAATGTCCTTTGAACAAGGAAATCCTTGAACTAATTCATCAATTTTATTTATCGTTATGTTTGCCTGTCGGACTGTGCTGTGAGTTTTATATGCGGGCACTGTTGTGTGTTCTTCTTTTGAGGTCCAAGTTTTGAATAGTTGTTAGATGAGGGCTGATGGGCTATTTAATTAGTTGAAAGTATGGTGACCTGATGGCCTATTTTATTGACGTTAAAGACGGACTTGGTCGCTATGATATCCAAATGAAGTTTGTTCGAGGACTGAAATGTGGTTGCCGAGGATTTGGTCGCAAGCAAATCGGCAATCTGATAGGGAATTAGGGGCTGGAGCCATGGCTGATTGGATTGTGTGTTGACATGGGATTTTGACACAGGATCAGGGAGCAGCTCATCAACAGTGACTGATATCAGATTTGTGGTTGTGTGCGCGCCAAAGGTTAAATGGTGGGTCATCGCCTTCTCTGGGCACAGAGGATTCTAGGCGTGTAGAGCAGTCATAATCCGTGTGGGGTCTGTTGGTGGAATAGTGGTTGCCGTGAATTTATCATACCTGGGCTGGGATGGAATTGAGGATGGTGACTACTTGTTCCTTTGTTGCTGTGAGAACTTCAATCCTCACAAAGGAATGAGGGCATATTCCACAAGAATTGGTGCGAACGTGGGTTCATTTTACATGCCGATGGTGTGATTCTCGTTTCACCTCGGCAAGAATGACTGAATTGTCTGCCGTCTGATCTCGTCTGTTGGTTTCAGTGGTCCCCGAACAGCATTTGATCCCATGATCGGTTTCAATTTGTTTGAACTCGGAATGCACGGTCTGTTGAAGTTAAACTAGGCTTCAGTGCTGAAAAGGACTGGTGATGCTCTTTTGAATTTAGTGTTATCATCAATAGTGAAAGTTTTAATCTATCTATCTATCTATATATATCTATGTCAAAATTGATAGATGGAACTTTTATCCTTTTGGGAGCTTGATGGTGGTGCATGCAAACATTATATAAAGAATGATGCCAACTGTATGTTTAAGGACCAATAACATTTTGAACGGGAGTCTACTTGATTAAAATATAGTCCATAGTAAAGATGATATGTGATTTAAATTTTAAATTTAATTTATATCAAAGAAATACACTTTGCTGTCGGTATGCCTACAGCTGGTGATGTTTGGGGAAGAAGCAAGCAGTCTTTTTGTTATCTACGTTTGAGCTAACTATTTCTATGAAAATTATGATTACAGAAATAGACAATGCTATCAAAAGAAAGAGGGAAGACAGAGAGAAATGGGCCGAGGGGACGAAGAGTCTCTTGGATAAAGGAGATTTATCTGCCAATCTATTTCATTTCACGGTTTTATAGAAGGAAAAGAAGGAATTGAGCATTCCATTATGGGACTTACGGATAATGACTACCGCCTCTTTTTAGATATGGGAATATCACGGAGGCATCTGAAACTTATGCAATAAGATAATATGCCAGCATTGATTCAAGCTCTCCAAGATAAGGAGAGAATGACGCATTGGTTCTTTTTCGAATCCACATCTCTTGCATCATCAGTCGTTTTGATGTCCATCACCAATACTTTCAGACCTTGATTAGATTAGAAAGTGGAACTAGTTTCTCCAAAATAGAGTTGGAGAACGATTGGAACAAAGTAAGGAGTGGTGAAATAGAAAGGAGGTGGATGTGCTTTATTTTTTTATTTTTTGTTGGTTGTGAAGTATTATCATCCAAGATAATGGCTTGGGCCTCATGACATCAAGCTCAGTGGTCCTTCCTACTCTGTGGATGTGGGTGTGCCGGTGGTTGCATGCTTTGCACTACTCGATCTCTAAGATCCCCCTACCCATTTAGAGTTTGAATTGGTTGTTGGAGGCGAGTGGAAGGATTCTCCCATCTGCTGGCCTTAACCAAATGCTTTGTCCTTTGTCGAGGGTTTGTTGGATCCAGTTGCTTGATGTGTGCACTCAACCAACAATGCTTACATACATAATGGCGTTATGCTTGCCTTCGCATGAGGTAAGAGGCAATTGGCCTCCACCGTCCATTTTGGCCCCTGGTTCCCCCACACTCCATCAAGGGAAAAGGATCATCTTCCTCTCCTTTTTGCCATAATAACTTTTGTTTGACATTGGTGCCAGCAAGTCATAGTTAGCTGCCACAACTACCAATTGAACAGTAGTTATTGGCGTGAGTAATGCCCATGATTGACTTAGGAGAAAGTATTAATTGTTGAGTAAATAAATTTCTATATAACAGATGGAGAGTACTTTTCGTCAAGCATAACTTAAACTGGATGTGGTCCTCTGTAACCATGGTTGCATGGACATGCATCATCCGGAGAAGTAGAATGGATTATACAATTCCCATCCCACCTAAAATCTTAGAAATCTTTGTAACGTGCCGAAGTATTTGATACATGGTTTTTATTTAATTCGAAGATTAAATATTTAACATTTAAAATTTCAACATAAAAAAAAAAAAAAAACCGTTTATCAAATAAGCACTCTCAATCCCTCGCTAGCCATGAGGTCTATTCAGAAAAGCGTTAGGAAAGAACACGGGATCAAGTGATCCACTTTTCACCCAAAAAAAAAAAAAAGAAAAAAAAGAAAAAAGAAAAGAAAAGAACATAGGGCCCATGGTTGAAGAATCCCATCATCGATCCTACACCAAACAGGCCTTGTGGTCACAATTAAAGTAACTCTAACATGTATGCCAATGATGAATAAGAGTGGAAGCGGCCCAATAATTCGTCATCTTTTCCTTCCTTTTTCTTTGATCATCATGATTGATCATTACAATATTTATGAAACTAGAAGGATTTTTGATGGGAGGCTACCTGTTAGACAACAGCAAAAAAATTTTGTTTACTGTTGACCTTTCTGCCACCTTTTTGATTTTTTTTCCCTAAAAATATGAATTCTAGATAAAATAATTATTTGGCTTTTTTTTTTATTTTATAAAATATACTACTTTTTGCATCCTTTAAAATAAAAAATATTTATAGTTATAATCATCATTGATCTAAATCATATCATCGGAAGGCATCAACTATCGATCACTGTCATCAACGCTACAGTCATCTCAACCCAAGGACCAAGTATGTTATGGGTTCCCTTTCAAAAAATATAAAAATATTTCTTTTAATCTCTTCAAATTCGCTTTGCCTGTCCCTCGAGCTGGTTTATACGAAGATGGATCCTTCTGTTTTGTTTTGATCTCAATTAGATGATCATCATCCGGTCACTATTTATACTCACTTTCAAAGTTAGGATTCTAATTTCTCCTCCTCTTGAGTTCATCGGTCTTAATATCTCATAGTCGATATTTAGAAATGGATGTCCACGGAAATATAAGGGAAGAGTATTTTTTTAATTAAAAAAAAGTTATTAGTATCGAGAATGAATGATTCTATTGGCATAATAAAATAATTTTTGAAAAATAATAAGGAGCATCGGACTGTTCATCGCTCCTCAGCCATTAGTCGATATTTGAAAGCTTTCTAAGTTACGTTATGGATGGTCCATGCCTGTAGGAAAGGCTAACAGTGCCGCTAGCCACTGTACCTGCTTCAAAGAGACAGGCACGTACATTTTGAAGCCAGTTGGTTGCTTGTGCTTTAGTATCTGAGTGGAGCTGACTTGTATATTAAAAAAAAAAAAATCTTAAACATTTGATGATGAAGTATCTCTTCAAAAATTTGAGGCAGCGAAAACATGTTTTTGATAAAAAAAAAAAAGGTTTTGCTTTCCGTGAAAATTGAAAATAAAATATTTGAGATGTGGAAATAATATAGGATGAATTTATGTTCCACGCACTAATGGTTTTCTTCGAGCTGGCTTTGCTACCCAACTAATGCAATATGAATGAAGCTTAGGTATAATATACTATGTACATGTTGTTTGATTCTACCTATTGTAAAGTAAATTAGAGAAAAAAATTGAGAATATAAAAATAAAAAGATTGGATGAAAGAAAGGGTTTATAGATAAAGTATTTTCAGCAAGTTTTCTTAAAGATAATATTGAATTGGAGAAGGAAAGGCTCAAGATATGATGAAGAAAACAAAGAAAATGTTGGATTAAAGAATGAGTTCTAGGAAGTTTTCTTAAAGATAGTAGTTTTCCTTCTATAGATACAGAAAGAATTTCGTAAAAAAAATCTATCTCTAAAATACAATTCCTATCTCAAGAATAATTAAGGTTAAACTCATTAAATATTTTTCTAAATAAGAACCAATCCAAAAGAAGAGAAGAAATCAATTTAGATCAGAAAGAAAGAAGAGGAAAGAGTTTTAATTATTAATTATATCCATTTCTACAACCAAAGCCTCTTATAAAAAGGTAATGAAAAGATTTTTTTATGCATTCAATCAAAGGAATGTGTTTACTAGGAGCAACGAATATAAATTTATAAGAAAAAAAGGTATCGATCATTCGCTGAGCACCAATCAACCATCCAAGAGACAATAGGTTTCTTCGGAAAACTTTGATCGACCGTCCGATCAATGAGAAAAGCAAAAACTGTAACTTACCATCCAATGTGAGACTAAAATAAGTACTCTCCAACAAAAAAAATTTAAGAACGAAAGAAAGAGAAAAAATTTTGTTTTTCCTTAAAAAACTTTTACACCAAACCTTGCTTATAATTGATAGAAAATATTATATATACATATATATTCTTTTTTATTACCATTTAGTGTTTAAACACCAGCAAAGAATTTATAGAAGAAAAAAAAAGAGAAATAGATAAAATCAAATAGCATGCACATAATATATTGCGCCTAAGTTTCTTCCATATAACATTTGGTCTCTCGATGATAGCCATGTCCATTTCTATTTGAATATCATAGATTTTTGGTAGAGATCGTTAACCGAAGAACCAGGATAGGAGGCTTTGGATATTTTCAGCACTATAAATCATGAGCACCACTCTTTTATTTGTCTTAGTTGGGCCCGTCTAGGTTCCCCCCTGGTTTTTTTTTTATGCTCTCTTGTGGTAGGAGTCTCATTCAAATTGATTAGAGGACTTCTTGCTATGTGGTTGAAGTGGAACAAGATGGTACAAAAAATGGGAACAAAGAGAATCTAATATAATTTCAAACCTCTTTGACATGCAAAAAAAAATGAATACACTGAAATAACAAGTATTAAAGAAGTAAAGTAGATTAAAGGAAGGAAACATAACAACTTCCATTCGATACATCCTTGATGCATTCTGTAAAAACAACCAACAAAAACTAATAAACATCCAGGACAAGAGGTCAGAAAAGCTCAATTCATGTAGACTTTATTGTAAATCCATTATAGCCTCGTAAGAGACTGGAAGAGAGTGAGTTGTTGTTACTATTTTCATTTACTGACAATGATAAACTCTGAACATACTTGCACGTTTTCTTGCAGGACTCGTTCCTTCATTGACACTATTTGCTCGCACAACTGGTGTTTCAATGACACCAAGGAAATGTAAATATACAAGTTCGTCTGTCATTTGTTTCATATTTCTGGAACATATTTTTCCTTGTTGGAGAAAAAAGGATAGGAGAGTTTGGGATCAATTAATGGGCATAGTTTGCCGGAATACATGAATGGAGAGGAACTCTTGAATCTTCCTCTATGAAAGTTCTTCTTACGCTTCTGTTCTACCGAAGGCTATGCAAACATTTAAGGAGTGAATGAACTTGTGTTCCTTTGAGAAAGCTTTTCAGAGTCATCGTGATCTATGGTAGGTGATTTCACCTTCATCGAGGGTGGAGCACTAGGTGCCTTAGGTTGTTTTATGTTGACTTCGGGGAGAGACTGAAGCCCTTGCTTTCCTTCTTTTTATCTTTTCTTTCAACTCTCTTTTTCTTTTCTTTTATCTTTGATTGTACATACTAATTAAATTTTAATAAATTATAGGTAAGTTCCTGACTTCTATATTTTCCCGTCTTATTAAAAAGAGTGAGGAGTCAAAACAAATTGATGAATTTTCTTGAATGGTCAAAAGAAAGTTGATTTAATGGTAAGCAAGATTATACTCTCTTTTCATGACTTATAAATAATCTAGCATTATCCTTTAATTTTTCTAAAAAATTGTACAAAATTAGCTTAACAACATGGAGTTGAAGCATAGTTAGAAATAATTTTGTTATTATAGAAAAGAAACATTTGATCCTCACCTTCAAATAAGAATGAGCATGAATCAGATTAGATCAATTATAGGTTAGAACCTAGAACCAATCCAATCAGGATTGATTCTAAGATTTTGAACTCAGAATTTATCTGATCATATCTTAGAATTAACCTAGAATTGATCTAATCCAATCGGTTTAGTTTTAGGTCAGTTCCAAAGTATAAATGATTTTTTTTAAAAAATTTAATGTATATATGATATCTAATGACTAAAATTTTTTTCTTAGCTAAGTTCAATAAAAAAGATATATATAGTATTTATTAACTAATTTAATATTTAAAATTTTTTAGTAGAGATAATATATAAGTTATGAGTATACCTCATATCTCAACTTCTTTTTTTTGAAAGGAAACCTTAATTTTTTTAAAAAGATTGAACTGAATCTCAAAATCAAGAATTAGAATCTCAAAATCGAGAATCAACCTGATAGGAGTCCAAAACCAATCCCACTCAGAATTGAGAATCAACATGATGGGAGTCTAAAACCAACTTGAGCCTATTAGATTGGATTGGTATTGATTCTTAAGTTACCATGATTGGTTACTCACCCCTACTTTCAAATTAATAAATTCGAAATCGAGAACCAAGTCCAAAACCAATCCTTATAACATTTAGAATGAAACTAACTCAAACCTATTAAATCAGATTGGTATCGATTCTTGGGTTATTCTAGTCCGTTACTTGTCTCTACTTTCAAATGAACAAATTGTGATAAAAGGACATCATATTCTTCATGAAATTTGATTGATTTGTAAATCAAAGAAAATATTGGGATATTTGCGATCAGATATCAATTAGAGATTGGCTCAAGATCTTGTGTCTTGATATAATTTAATTATTGATAGAAGAAATGAGTTAGACCAAAGTTGACTCATGCTGTTAAGTGAGTTACTTTCAATCTACATTTGAGTTGGAGAAAAAGTCTTGCTAGTCATTTACCTCAATCTCTTCATATAGGTGTGCACGGATGGAAGCATTTTAAAGATATTTTTGGAATCAAACTGATTTATATCGATTCTTTAAAATTAAAATTGAATCAAACTAAAAAAGTTGGTTTAGTTTCAGTTTGAAGTTATTCACATGTGCACCTTAATTGTAACTATAATATAAATAAAAGTTTATATAATATATACACATGCTTCAATTTGATTTATATTAATTTTAAAAAAAATTAAATCAAAATCAAACTGAGATATTTTTTATTTTAAGGGTCGATTTGGAACACAAATCATTGTGAAATTCATTTGGAATTGAAATGAATTCTATAGTGGAGTTCATTTATAAATGAATTCTCTTATTTGGCCTACTATATATAATATTATAGAATTAAAATAAATTCTTATATTTGAAACAAATGAAAATTAGATTTAATACTTTATTTTTTTAAATTACCTCTACTAATAATTAATTGGAGAATGAAAATATATAGTACTTAATAACATGACCATATCACATGAAACCTTCCTAACAGCTTGCTTGAACTTGAGTTGAAGATCTTCGGGATCACTTGGTCCTTCCACAACTAGCAATGAAGAACTCTGTATAGAGCTTAATAGAGCCTATCCTAAGAAAATATGGATAATATTAACATTAATTATGCTACGACACATTTAGTTTCATATTAAGAAGGGTAGAACCACAGCTCCAACTCAATATTATACAGAAACCATAAAGTAATCCAAACAAATAAGGGCTATAATATAGTTGAAGGAGAAAAAGATTATAGATAGTTAAAAAACATACCTAACCGTAAGTAAATGATTTGAGAAATAAGAAGGGTAGCACCACAACTTCAGTCTAAAATTATATAGAAACTACAAACTAATACCAGTAAATAAATTATAGTTGATGGAGAATTTTTTTTCACTTATCCATTTTATTCTTTCATGAAAATAATCATAAAAATTTATAGATAGGAACCATTAAAAAAAAAAAAAAAAGGTATAGTTAGTTAAGAAACAAACCAAATATAATCGTAAATAAGAAGGATAACATCATAACTTTAGCTTCAAATTATATAGAAACCACACACAAATACCAGCTATAATATAGTTAAAGGAGAATTTTTTTCTCTTATCTATTTCACTCTTTCATGGAAATAATTATGAAAATTCTTAAATAAGAATCGCAAAAAAAGAGTATAGGTAGTTAAAAAATAAACATAACATAAATGTAGGTGGATGATTTGAGAGATGCGAAGGTAACAATCACCGAAGACAACGATGGGGAGAGGGGGGGAGACGGGAAACGTGCAGCAATTAGGGTCATAAGGAATCAGTGCATCGATGTAAAAAAAAATGGACTATTCATCAAGATGATAAACAACTTTATCAAAAAAAAAGTTATTTCAATACTTCATAAAATTCATTTGCAAATTCTATCAAAATTGATAGAATTTAAAATAAGAAGAATGGACTTCAAATCAATGATTTATTATGTAGGGTAAACCATAGACTTATAAATATTATAAAAATTATGAAATTCATCCGATAGGATGTAAACTTTTTTTAAACTCAGGTCATAAAAAAAAAAAAATTCAAACTAAATTAAAAATATAATTTATTTTATTATTTATTTATTTATTTGGGCACATCTCTCCTCTCATAGCCTCTCAGCGGTGCGCGTAGTTGTCCACGGATATTTGTTCTTGTTTTAGTTGTCCACTAAAATGCGTGCAGAGAAAGAGAGGCTGAGTAAAACTGAGAGAGCGAGAGTGCGACTTATAAAAAAGGGGGAGTGGATGTTATCATTCACCGGCTTTTAAAAGTTCTCGCTCCAAGGCTCGAATTGGGTTTAGGGTTTGGTATCGTCGCCGTAGCCGTCGCCGTGACGCCGCCTCTCTGTCCGTTCGGCAGGTGTTTCTCCATAACACGACATCACCAACTCTCTTCCCTCTTCTACGCCTCGTTTGCTATTTTATTCTACCCTTATTCCCGTTCAATGGATAAAGAAGGGCCTTCACAATCCCGGATAAATTCTGTGTTAATCCGATACACAAAAGGCCGAAAGCGATGATGGGGATTTTTCTCTATCTAATGCCGCCTGATCTTCTCTCCGTCCTGGAGGCATTTCGTTAATTTTACATCTCCATACATCATCTTCATCTCGGTCTCACTGTTTCAATTTCTCTTCCTTTTCTTTTCCTTTTCAAGATGCTGGTTCTTTGGAAGTTTGCTCTTTGATTACGTTTAAATTGTGCCTTGATGCAGTCCTCTTTTTTTAAATATAAATTTCAGTGCAGTATTTTGTCGCTGTTCGGTTGTCGGATTTTTTTTTCTTTTGGGTTATATATCTTGTTGATTAGTTTGATTTTTGGATCTTATCAGATTTAAAGGGAATGTTTTCCAGCTTTTGATATACTTGTCATTTATCTAGGTTTTACGAAAGGCCGTTCATTTTTCACTTGTTTAACACTTTACCTTAGTTAATTGTAATCGTTTTTCGCTGCAATTCTCTTTTTATTTTGTGTCAAATCTGATTGTCTTTGTGAAATTCTATCATTTTTTTTTTTTTTGTTTTTGTTTTTAGGTGGCAAGATTTAGAAGGTTTTCTTGTTTTCTCTTCTCCAATTAGCTAATAACTGGGCCTTCATAATCCCAGATAAACTCGCTCTAAGTGTTTTTTCTGATTCATGGAAGGCCAAAAGGGACGATGGGAGTTTCGCTGATAGCACCTTCTTTTTTGTTCTCTGTGGAGGTGTTTCATTAGTAGCTCGCCATACATTGCCATCATCACTCTCTCTCTCTCTGTAGTGAGAAAAGAGAACAGTGAGATAAAATTTCGCTGGAAGTCGATGGTTTCTTATTACATTGTTATAGTAGACTATATGCGCTGTCGTTTTATTGTTTATGGAACAACAGTTGTATGTCTCTATCTATTTTGTCATGAAACTGATTCTCGCCATTGCTGATGGATTTCAATACTGATTTTGCGTTCCTTAAATTTGGAGGCTGCTGAAGTGTTTCTTTAATCTATTGGATATTTTGTTTCCTGTTGTTATATTTGCTTCTATTTCCACAGCCATGCTTTATGTTTAAATTGCAATTTTTTTTTTTTTTTTTTCATCGTGGAAACTATCCGTAGTGTTCTTTTTCTTTGTTTTGCTTTTGATTCTGTATTTTCCTTATGCTACCAGACTAGTTTTTATTTTGCTCCATGGTCATTGGATTCATAATATGAATTTTTTTTCCTTCAAGTCGTTTCTCCCTTTTCGGTTTGTATAATCTACATTTCAAGTAGGATTTGATTGCAATTTTGTTTGTGAGCTCCTTTTTCTATTGTGGTAAAATATGTTATTTTTAAGCTTTCAAAAATTCACTTATTTTCTCGGCCAAAAGTTTTCTTGAATCTTGATACCATTCAAGTAGGTTGTTTTTGAAGTCATAAACTTCTTGATTCAGAACTTAGGGGAAAAAAAATCTTTGTTACATGTGATCGGTATCATTTGTTGTGACTTTTATAATCTAACATCCGACTTCTGATTTTTTTATTTTTTTCCTTTTGGATATTCCTTTAGATCCTTCAAATTTATAGCCATTCGATAAACAAACAAAAGCTAGATTGTTTTGACGTACAACAGGTCCTGCTTGGCGGAATAAAATTATGGCCCTCTGGGATAAAATTATGTACGAAGAGAGAATTAACGTTTTAAAAAGTTCTGTCGTGGGTGAGCCTGCTCATGGATTAATAAAATTATATATGACTGAAAAATGGTCATTTAATAAAGTTCTACGATGGTAAGAGAGAAAGGTTTGTTATCGGAATCAGAAAATTAGATTCAACTCTGCGTCCGAGTCTATCGCATCGATCACTAACCGGGGCAAAAATTCATGGGAGATAATTGCCATCGATGCCTGTCGTACGAGAGATTGAAGAATATGGTGCAAGATTTTCATATTGATGATCGTTGAACCCAGCTGTCTCCAGGCTCCCTGATTTTCTGGTTGGCTGTCCACCAAACTATCATTTAATCCTAGTGAAATTTTATTTAGCTTGTGTATTGCGATATTTAATAAACTTTATTATTATTATTTGAGGGAAGGGTACAAAGTTGACGCCTTTAAGCAAACATAATTTTAGCACCAAAAAGAGGCATGTGTTTGAAGCATGATAAAAAAAATTGCCACGGGAGACAATTAAGGAAGAACAAAATAAAGCAATATATGGAAGCAAAGCTTGGTTAGAACGCAGGCTAGCCTTCGAAAATCCCAAGCGAATTATTGATTGAGCATAACCGAGCTAACACCTTAAATTGGGTCAATTCTACTTGCGATTGTGTTAGGTTCGTACTTGGAAACTGGACCTGCTTAATTTTGATTGACTTATTTAATAACCTAGTTGGTTGGAGGATTATGGCACTGATCCGAAAATAAACTAACGCAAACGTATCAGTCCATAAACATTTTATTTATGCTGTCATGTTAATCTACTGACAACTTAGCAAAACTTGCTAACCTGTTTACAGACGAGGTTTCGTCCGATTAACAATTTTTGCAGATTACCCGTCTCCAACTAAACATGAACTTCAAACCACCTCAAGCTAAATCAAGATAATGGAAATGATGCCCGTACTAGATTACGTAGCTTCTCAATTGACTTAAAGGTATCCTTGTGAATGGTGAGTCAAACTTGTGGGGTGCACTGATTTTGCTGTTTTTTCCACGGAGGCTAGTGATGACGATGAGTGGTGTAATATGATTACAATTTCCAATGCTTTAAAGCTGCAAAAATGAGTTAGGTTGACAAAGTAAGACAATTTTTCCTCCTAAATGCAACCGATAGCACCTAGTTTCATAAACGAAACTAAATAGCAGAGCTCTCATATATTTTGTGCTCGAGAAAAGTTATGCTCCCACTTCTTATCAATCTACTTGTGATAGAGGAAGATAATTGAGAATACGAAGAAGGCAGCCATCTGTAAGGAGGAAAACAAAAAGCTTTCAGGGCATCCATCTTCATCAAGTTAAACTGATATTTGGCTTAAAAGACATCTAGAATGACGATGCTTCAAGACATGGTACAGGCTACTTTTTTAAGTTCTGATTATTTAAGTACCTAAACTCGTCGATCAAATCAGAAATTGTCCATTAGTGGCACAATTAGTAAGTGATTAGATGTTGCAGCATCATGTAGTAAAATGGACTTCCAAAATTTCTACAAAATGTGCAGGGAAGGGACTTCAAGAGAACCTTACCATTGAAAATGATGCCCCATAGTATGGGTAGGCTGTTGTAATAAACCTCTCGTACTCATTGTGTCTGAAAGGACGAACTGGAATCTGCCAAGTTGAAAAGTTCAAAGATATTCAAGTAAATGCAATTAGACAGGTACTAAACAAAATATTTGGTATGAACTAAATGACAGCTCTTAAATCAGAAACTAAGAATACATTAAATGAGATAGCTGCAACGATTTTGTGCATTTTGGTGATTTATGGTTCATTTTCTTGAAGCAACCAGTGGCCTAGCTTTCACAAAGCATTCTATCTGTTTTGGTCTCAAATTTTCTTAGCTACGTTGTGCACAACGTAAGCATTAACAGTAAATGTGACTTCTGAAACAAATAGTGTAAAATCTATGTAGACTCTGTTTGTAAGGATAAATAATTTCTATCAAATACATGGCCATTATATATGATATAGACAAGAATCTATTGTCAGATTAACAAGGTTAGCCTCGTAACATGTTTCTTTGCCACTGGATCCCAATCATTTAACCTAAAGATCCCCATCGCCACAAGGGAGCCCAAAGATTCAGAATGGAAAATTTTGACCCACAAGTGCCAATGATGTTTATCCTATAATAAAAATATTTTTAATATAAAAGCACCAGATCCACTTAAAACAAACCAACAGAAATTTAATATTATTCAATTGCCCCAATTTTCCCATACCCATGAAAGGTAATATGTTATCAGCATGTCGCAGATGGGTCACTAAATCCAATCCTATCTAGCTAAAAAGTACATTAAAGGTTTCCTTTGGCCGCTTCCCAGTCAAAGCAACTAAACACCTTAAAGGTATGGTAAAGAGATAAAACGATCATCCTGTAAGGGACCCTTGCTTCTCTTAAAAGCCCCTTATGAAGGCCATTATGAAGGATGAGGAATAGTATGGAAAATAAAAATTTTAAGTGGTAAATGAAGACGTTACGTTCATATGTATACAAAAGAAGGATTTTTTTATTAAAAAAAAAAAATCTGTATCAGTTTTGATACCTTACTGGGTAACCTAGGAGAATATGTAGTTTTTTTGGTAGGCAATTGCATATGTTACAAAAAGACCATCCAACTTATAGATTTAGAGTTGTGCTGCTATGGTAGAAGAAAAAATTCAAATCAATCTAGAGTATCCCTTATTCACAATTGCAGCTTAAGAGGAGAATCCATGAATAAAAATACCAAATGGTACTTTTGGAATGTAAAATCATGCAGGCACAACAAACCTGCTTTGAAAGAGAGAGGCTCGTGTATCCAAGCCTTTGGTACTCCACCTTAAACTGGAAAACACCATAAACATCAGGAACCTTAAAGGATGTTGAATAAAGACCCTGTCACAAAGAATAATCAACACTTTAGTGAGAAAGGCCAGCAAGATGATGCATGAAGACATGTAATAACATAAACCCAGCATGCACCTTCTGGTCATTGGACAAAGTCTTCAACACATAAGGACTCATCATGTAGAACTGAACTTGAACATCATCTGCGACATAAGGTTTCCAGCTACTTCCAGACCATTCATAGATCTCGGCTGAGTATTCCTTCAATCAGATAAAATAAATGAGAACACCAAAGGGAGAGTACTCCTGCATTTGTTATTGACTATCGTTAAATTTTAGCATGATTAGGAAGCAATTACCAAATCATCATTGATGCGGTACATTGCAGGCTCCATTGTTTCTCCAACTTTGTGATGTCTGACATTCACAGCCTAGGAAAAAAATCCATCAAGGAATCATAAAATATTCTCTATGAAATTTGTCTAGGAAACTCATGCACAAGAGAACATCTATCAAATGGCTTATGAATAATTGTTTTTAGACATTTTTTACTTTTTGCAGCACTTATTGGGGTTCAGATCAAGAAAGCAAGGGCTCCAAGTTAGGGTGGTGTTAAAATTGTTCACCTTGAGATGACCCCTTTCATGGAAGACCCATTTACTGATTTCAGTCACAAATTGCTCGTTTCCAGACTTCTCATAACTGCAGCATCAAGGGAGAAAAATCTTACACCTCCTCCTTTAGCAAAAGACAGCAGAAGTACAAAAAATTTCACATGAAAAATAGGCAAGGGATGGGCTGCTGTTGCATTTAACTTTTTCTTCCCATATACATATGTACATATCTTTCATGAAAACAGAAGAATATGGAAAAATATCAGCAGAATTATGATCACTGGGAGACTGGAAGTCATATTGGTCACAGATTCTAAGTTACCAGTTTATTAGGGCATGTTTAACAAAACCCTGCCAGATCCGGCAGGAAAGGACCCCACTGCTCTCCTTCTCCCTTCCATGCCTCTCTGGCCCATCCCTAGGTTTTGCCACAAAGTCCATTATTACTCCTCTTCCATCACCATCTTACTAAGAAACTAAGAGTTGTTCTTGTTTTACTCCTTTTCTGTTCACTGATAATTTATTTTTCAGCTTTCTCCAATAAGTATTGTTATCAAGGACGAAGGAAGTCCATTAATGGTTTTAGGCATTAAACTAGAAGCATGTGATTCTTGAATATCATTGGTGGCAATCAAATGCATATCAATACAACAAACTCAATTATTTCCAAGAGTTTAGTTCTCCCACTCCTAGCACACTCCCCTTGCCTTGATAACAAACCCAATGCTAAAAAAAGACCTCCTCCACGCCAATTTCTTCATGGTTTTGTTACCATATTTTTAATGTCTATCAAGTGAATCAGTATTCAATAGTCTTCTTATTGCAACGGTGTCTAGGGCTGCAAGGGGATTGGATTGACCCACTTCGATCTAGAGCCGACACAAAATTAATCCAGTCTAACCCAGATCAAATTATTTTGATTAGGTTGGGATTCAGAAACATGACCTGTTATGGATATGGATTAGATTTGGATCCTTAAATTCCTAATCTAGACCTGAACCGATTCAAAACTAACATACTATGTATTTCAAAACACTCCTTGAATATGAGAAATTAATTTCTTTTCATGATATAATTGGATAGTAATTTATATTGTTGATTATAATTATGTGGTTATCAATCAAATCTTATGTAAACTATGTTCTTGATAATGTTTACATTTACATGTTGCTTGCGAGTTTTTTATGGCATAAGATGTTTATGATAAAATTAGACGAACAATATATATATGCTTGGTACGATGAGTGGATTTTCTGACCTGATTTAACCTGAAAAATTCAATGGATTTTCTGCTCCCATCCAACCCAAAGGAAATTAGATTTGGTTTGGATTCAATTTGTTGGTCTGATTTAAATATGGGTAAACTTGGGCTGTGGCCATCCCCGATCCAACCTGACCCACTTGCAACCCTACCAGTGTCACCTTGCCCACGAACTCTTTGATATTCCAACCTTTGATTAGATCCATAAAATATATATAATTCTAGCTATTTATCCTCTAGACCCTAGTGCCATATCATTCTGCTTACTCATGTTTTAAATTTGGCATTGGGAATCATCTAAATGCTGTACCTCCTTAGAATTTCTCCAAACTCATAGTGGTACTTGCTTTTTAAATGATTCTTCAACCTAGAATTTGAGAAATTTGCTTCCCCTCTCCTAAATTGAATTTGCTCCCACACTTGTTAATGATTCAATTCGAAAAGATTATAGCATAGCAAGGTTCATAATGAAATAATCCTCTTCACATCTATTAGTGTCTGATAATCTCCTTCCCAGTCCAGTTCAAGCCCTTTTGTTTGCTTACAACTTATCTGCAAAATGAACCCCACCCAAAAAAAGAAAAACCAGCTCCCAGCTCTCAAAGACCATGCTGGATACATATCAGAATTGGATCTGTGTTGAACACTTAGACATTTATAATGCTCTCGAGTTGCAGGCTTTAAAAATTGGAGAACTAGTCTCTTTTAACAAAGATTTTGACTCTCCACTTTGACCCTTTAAGAGTGTATTTGCTCTTCTCCAAAAATTTGTAAGGATGCAAGTGTTGAAATAACTTTGAAATCATTATTTTCCATATATCCTTTAAATTAATTGGAAAGTTCGGATGATAAATACGTATACTAAAGGATTTTGACAAAAACATACTTTTAGTATTTAACCAAATGATATTTACTTTTGTAAATATATAATTCAGTTAAATTTATATTTGTCCTGCATATCCTGTATCTGTTTTTTTTTTCTCTCACCGAATCAGACACTTGGATATGTGTTGCAGTCCGATACTTGTACCCATATCTATGCAACACAGCTCTCTCCCTTCTCTCTTCCTTCAGCAACCCTTCACCACTAATAACCACTTTTAACACCAAATAAGTCACTTAACCCTTGCACCTTCCTTGAAACAACGTGCCCAACCCTAATCTTTCTCCCTATCCAGCATCATAAGAAACAGACTTCACTAGTCACCCTATCCTTCTTAAAACTTTAAGTAGATGAATCAGAATTATGTATAGAAGTAGTGAATAACAAATAAGAATTCAATCATGGCAACTTGTCTTCATATACAGCTTGACTTTTGTTTGATTAAGCTTAAACCACTTATACACACATTAAGGTTTACCATCTCAATATTGGACCCCCTACACCAATACCACATTAGCACTATTTTCGTACATTCGACACGTAGTTTGGTTCGGTGTACCATTGAGTTCAACTTGATTAATCTTAAACTATTTATTATATACATCAAAATTCGTTATGTCGAACCAAACCGCACAACAGGCATGTTGATATTGTGCCAATGTAGTACCAAACATGTGCATGTATGTCACGGTAGACCATACCAATACTTACCGCTCTATACTAGACATCAATACCCTAGGCGAAAAGTGCGTGCCTAAAATACAAGGTGCTAAGGATGAGGCACTTTTTATATCCTAGGCGAGGCATCTTCATGTAAACGCACATAAGGTGAAATACTTTTTATTTGATTTAAGGCACAAGAAAAGCGTGCTTTTCTTAATAAGCTATATTTATAATATTTTTTAAGTCTATTATATTTATTGGACTATGTTGACATTACGATGCACCATATCATACACAATTATTTCCTTTATTTTTATAAAAAAGCTAAAAGTTGAAAGATAAAAAGATGAAACATTAAAAATTACGCTATCACCTCAGAAAGAAAAGAAAAGACATCAAAAACATCATAAATTTTAGCTGAGAAAGAGGAAGCTTTTCATTGAGTCAATATGCTAAATATATTACTATTATGATTTTTAAGCTTTTTTCTATAATATATTATAAATCTTGCTTATATAAATTATTCTATCATTTATTTCAAAAATGTGTACTTCGCTTAGACGCACATCTACACTTTGCGCCTAGGCTCCAAAAACCCTTTTTACTTAAGTATGCCTAATACTTTTAACAATAATAATATATATGATCTAAATAAATACAAATATACAGCAAGAGTTACCTCAACCCCCACCTTCAACTTCATTTTTCTTTCTTGATCTTTGGAGTTTTAAAAATGATAGAGCTGCCAAGAAAGCCAATATAATGAGATAAATTGACTATGGTAAAAGCTGATCTTTCTCATAAGAAGAGGAAGAGGTATCAATGTTGTTTAATACTGATTATTTATCCAGCATTTGTCCATGCAACAATGAGTTTTGACAACAGACCATCTTGCTTATAAGACCTTTTTTTTTTTTTCATTTTCAAAGGATTTAAAGAATTGATGTTTACACCTCCTCTTCATCTCATGACACCTACTTCATGATATGATTATTGCAAGCAAATCTTTTTATAACTTCACAAATGTTTATACCTTTTTCTATGCAGCTAGTTTTCCATAAGTTTATTCGCACTTAGGTCTTAATATCCTCTGCCATACTTTTGTGAGCAAACTACCTCCGAGGCTTCCCCCTAGTGATGGTCTGAATAAATCTCTATATGCACAGATGACTAGTTCATTATACTTAGAAAGTTTTGTCAACCTACTCTTTCTTAATACAAATTCAAATCCCTGTGACATTCTTGATCAATGCATATCATATGGCACTTCCTAATTTGATTATTATTGGCATCTCCTGACTCTTGTGCTTTGAGCATAGGTAACTAACATATAAACAACAACCATTAGCAGCTAATAGCAGCTACAATATGCTTTTGTCCATGAAATTATAAGCCACCAAATCTTCAGCCATATTATGAATCACTAATTTGCACAAGAATTCAAGAATCTTGCTAAAAACAAAGAAATAAAGCAACTAAAAGTCATAGAAGTGCAAAATACATGTTTTTCTATGGCCAACAAACAAAAAACCTAAACAGGAGTTCCCTATTTTTATTAGTTCACATTGTGGTTAACACAGCATAAATGAAACAAGATCGAGGAATAAAAGTGGGCGTTGGCAATTGCAAGGTGCCATTTTTAGTGTGACAAATACATGTCAAGCTTCACATTTAGTGGCATTTTTATGGGATACTGGTGACTTACAAAAAGACAAAATAGAAGAGGAACACTATGAATATTTAAAATATTCAATAAAATATAGAAAAATGCAAAGGATGAATAAACAGAAAGTTACATACTTAGTCGAGCTCCCAGCCTTCTGCACACCAGATCTTAAAAATCTAATGAAAGATAAAATTAACATCAGTGAAATGACAAAGAAGGAAATCCAAAAATAGTTGGATATTGTTATGTACCGATTGCTAAATAGATCCAGAGATCCAGAGATCAATATACGAGCATTATTTCTTGCCTGCATAATAGCAAAAAGCACATGATTAATAAAGATAGGATATGCCTTACCTAAGAAATCATGGGGACAAAACCTTAACATATGAGACACAAGGCACTATCAAAAGAAGTAATAAAGAAAACAAAAACTGTGTAGAAATGCAAAAAATTCAGTTATAACTATCTTTTCAAACTTTTGACTCAAAATAAAGTAATCAAATAATAAGTTATCACTAAACAATGTCTTATGCTGGGGTTCTAAATGGGTCAAGTGACCCAGTTGGACAGGCATTCATGCTTGTTTTGTTTTGAACAGGCTTGGATCCATTTTTCAGGCCCTGCAAGTAAAGTCCAGCTAAATAATGTATTTTCCTAAATAAAGTCGGGATTGAAGGTAATTTTGCAAGTCAAAGTCCAAACTATTGGTATTTGTCTCTCAAAGGATAATATTCTTCAGCATCCATTTTTATTTCATTCAGCTAAAACAGCTTTGAAAGGCTATAGGACTGGTGCTCATACTTCACAAATTATAAACAAAGGAAACCCTTCAATTTGCACCAAGTCTAGCATGATCAGGTAATTGCATCACAAGTCCAAGTGAGTGAGGAAGCATCATTTGCAAGATCTATGCATTATTGAACAAGCTAAATCTCCAATAAGTTCTGTAGGTATAAAAATCAAGACAGAAAAATGAACCATCAAGTGAAAGTCTGAAGTTCCATTCACTGAAATATGTCATAAGAACTTGTACCAATTGATGAAAATGAGGTTTGATCATGTAAATTCACTTTCTGACAACAAATGAGAATGTTCTGAGTCTTGACCACCAGAACTGTAATGGATCTTAAAGAGGGATAAAAAGAGTAGATTAGAAGGAGTGTCCTGATAATCAAGGAGATCATGAAGATCGGAGGCAGAAAGCAACATTTGATTCAAGCAATCATGCAATGTCAGTATAAAATTAAACACAGAGGAAGCAATTTACAGGTTAACAAGAAATGTATTTACATTGTACAACCTGCACTATAGAAACCAATGATATAGCAGAGCCTGTGAGTGAGGGAGGGCTTGATAACTTGCTCTTTGGATTTGCCGAATATGCTGAAGGGGAAGCAGAGAGAACTTTCAAAACCTATACAGCATTACACGAATTATGAAAAAAGAATATTGTGTCATTAAATAAGCTATGAGGTGCTGTAATCAAAGGTACGAAACTAAATAAGCAAATTGGCTGATAAATTTTACATAACTTGTCCAGGAAACAAGCTATATTGAAGGACCTTACCAGGCTATTAGCAGGATTAACTGAATGTCCAATTCCACGAAAGAGTATTGGAGCCTGCACAAAGTTTATTCTCAACTATCAGCAATAAAGAACAAAAAAAAAATTGAACAGTGATATCATGCTTACATGAAACAAAGTACATGGCCAAGGAATTATACCACAAGACACTCAAGAGAAAAAAGAATATGTAAAAAACAAAATAACAATGCCTTCTCAACTATAATGCAATGTCTACTCACATCACCTGCATGTAAGAGTAAAGGGCTGCTAGCTTTAACCATGAAACACAGACTGCAAGTTAACAACAAGGTGAAGCGTCATACTGTTCTGCAGTGGAACTAACAAGATTAAATCCACACTAGCTTGAGCTCTTTCCCTCCTAGTTTTGGGACCTTTTGCACAGATTTAAGCACCTCTTCCAAAGAGTGTTGAGCTTCCTTAAAGTCTTTGTAGCACCTGCATATTATCTCGATTGCTTTTCCATTTCTTTGCCCTCAACTGGTGCCTACTTTAACATTTCTCTTTTATACTCATTCCTCACTTTATTTCTCCTCCTCATCATTTATCCTTCTTTTCCTCTCTTTTCTTTCTTTCTTTAGTTCTCTTATCTTCTTCACTTCTACCGACAGATCACATCATCATAATATTAGTTTTCTGTTAAATTGCCATGGCATTGGGTGTTCATTTAACTCTCCATTGTTTTATACCATGGATCACCAAATGTTATAGACGCAGGTACCAAAATTCTAGTATCCGTTAGCCATTGAATTGGGGCATCAGGTTCGTTTACATATGCATACATGCATACATATAGATGTGCGTGTATGTACATACATATAAGTTGTATGTATATACTTTATTTTAATCTTATTTATTTTATATCCCTGCTGCTAAAATGGAACAAACGTATTGCAACTGCAATCTCCTCCTTTATGTCAAACATGGAAATCTGACATCCAAAAGAGTTAAAAACTCTAGGGTTTAAACTTAAGGAGGGATCAATGCCGAACATAGGTTGGTTGAGATTGAGAAGGTCTTAGGATTTCAATCTAAAGCCCTCTCACCTCGATTTTTCTGTCCCCCAAAATCACATTCGACTGAATGAGATTATCACTCGCGATCAGAGTATGATCCCCTTCCGTCTCCGAGACCGCATAGCTCGTGTGATCAATAGCCATTGCCTCAGAATCCTGAAACAACCCAAAAATTCGATAATTAAGAGAAAAATATAAGGTTTTAAACAAAAACGAAGCAGGAGCCAAATCAAAAAAACCAACTTGCCTCATCAAAATCAACACCGCATTCAGTGGCGAGACCGCGGATCAGATCAGAGGCAGACGAATCCGCCGCCAAGATCAAATCATGCCCCGCGTCTACGAAATCTAGAACCGCATTGTGGTCCAACAACCCTCCAAAACCTTCAAAAAATAAAATCCAGAAAAAGTACCAATTTCGATCCGATGAAGGAAGAGCGTGAGAACTAGGGATGGGGAATTATTTACGCTGGATGGATGGAGAGAAGAGGACGAGGCCATCGTAGAGGTACTGGCCATAACGCTGGAGTGAGAGCTTGGGATCGTCGGCGAGCTTGAAGTCGAGATCGAAGGCTCGGGTCTGGAGGGACTTGAAGAAGACGGAGTGCGAGGACCGGACGGCGAGGTCGTCCACCAGGACGAGAAGGCGCCGGTCGGTTGGATTGTCGGCGGAGAACGAGAGACAGAGGAGGGGGAGGATGGAGATCGCGGCCAACAAGATGGCCAGCAGCCTCGCCATGAGCGGTGCTCCTGCCATTTGCTAGGGTTTTGGAGACCAAAGTACCAAGGGAGAAGGGACTTTCGGATTAATGGATGGCTGGCTATCAGAATCAGACCGGACATTGACCGCCCAAAGGGCCGGCCACCGGTCCAGGCGCTGGCTCAACCGGACTATAAACGTAAATAAAAAACTGCACAATTCTATGATTTTTAAATAATAATTTAAAAATAATATTAGGCTATTTAAATTAAAAATTCTATTGACATTAAGAAAATCAAGAGCTAAAATTTATGCACTTTGAAGTTTTCTAGCATAATTATTTTTTGATTTTAAAATTTATGAATTTGAGATGCTGTAGGTAGACCTAAATTGATATTTACTATTAATCATGAAATAGGTTTCACTTAAATTTCTTTAGATTTGAATATCTGATATATATTAGAGCTATAAAAATAAAATACATGCTTCAAATATTAACTAAATGTCATTGATGATAAGATTTTTAGATTATGCTTTTCTTTTTTTAAAGAAAAAATTATTTGGGTTGATAAATTTGATTGACAAAAGCTGCTTGATATAATTCTCTTATTTGTTAATAAAACATAGATATTTTATTATAATGATGGTGGCAATATATATTTATAATATATATTTTTTAAAAAATATAATATATAATAAAATTTTAGTTAGGTTTCTCAAGTTTAAAGATGACCTCATGTCATCCTTTTTTTCTAACTGTTTTATGGGCTCTTTTCCAAAATTGTTCCACTCCAATGACTTAGTCATCATCTCTGGTATTTACTTCCATCTTTTAATAATAACCAATTTATCCTTTTTTTTATCTTAAAAAAATCATACCTTCTAATCACATCGATAGATTTGTTGCTATGTTAAATTAAATTTAAAAAATTTAGATTAAATTATTGAGTAAGATTAGCAAATACACATAATAATAGTGTCGATAGTGAAGCCAAGATCTTTGATCAGAAAAATCAACAAACTAAATAAATAAAATTTTTAATATTATACTTGATAAAAATATTTTTTTTACTTTTAGAAACTGATCTCATAATTTTATAATTATCCTTCAAATTTTTATTTAAGAGAAGGTAATTTTCATGAAATCTATATGCATCAAATTTGAACCATAGAGAATCTTTGAAAATTTTGGAAGAGGTAATTGCCTGCCCTCTTATTTATGGGGCTCCATTCATGATAATACCTAACTAAAACTTGGCAAAACTAAAGTAAAAAATAGTATAAAGTTTTTTAGAAAAATTTATTTGACATGTATGAACTAAATAACATTATCCGAATGATAAGGATGTCCAAATGGATGCAGCATGAATTTTTTAAATAGAACTGTTCACCTTATAACAATCTGCAGGATGCTTGTCAGACTTCTAAGTTTAATATAGTTTTACTAATTTAAGGATAACAATATTAAATCATTGACATTTTCCTTACATAAATTTTTATCAAAGTAAAATCACGCCAAGAAATAAAAGAATTGACGGATCAAAATGGCAAACGAAACCAGTTTGAACTGGTTGACAAATAACTTCTGGCAAATGGGTCAAGCTTTTATTGCAAGCCCCAATATTTTTCATGATGGTAAGAATCAAAGTTCCTGTACCATGAAAAGATGAAATTTATGCGATCAGAAAACAAAGGTGAAATCTATGGGAAGGATAACAAAATGGTTGTAGCTTAAGATTACTTAATTTAATTTAACAGACAATCTTAACACGTAAATCATCTTTTTCAGAAGTATAACTTCTTGCTTGCAGGTTCTGGTGATCAGTGTCAACCAGTTTACAACTTGAAAATAGGTTTTTCACAGGGGAATTTTGGTGTTGCAATCCTTCTCTTTCAGTAATGTTAAATCCAAATCCAAGCTTGGTAACGGACACAGAATTCGTTTTTGACAAGAAACCACAGGATATCCAAGCAACTTCTTAAGTTTTTTTTTTTTTTTTTTTTTTTTTTTGACTGTTCGATCCTGCCTTCCTCCAACATGGCAAGGTGGCTATGAGTTTTTGTTGAGCAGTCTAGATAGCAGGCAATGGAACAAACATTCAGTTAGATATCTTCTCACAGAGGAGTTTCATTTCAAATTAATTATCAAGTCTGCTGGCCGGTTGTGTAGTTTGGAGATCGGATGGCAGGGAAGTGATATCTGCCAGTCATTGCTCTTGGGTTTTTCATTTGGCATGGACACCCTCTACTTCAAAGTCACAGTTGTAGTAGAGAGTTCTTGTGCCATGACTAAACAAACACAATGCAGCTAACAAGGGCCAATAATTATAATATCACAACACCTGCAACCATCAAATGGCCTTGGATAAAAATTGGAATAGAAGATATGCCATCTTCTTTCCCCAACTCCTTTGGCCTTGGTGCATCTTCATAAAAAGGAAAACCATCCATTTCCCACCCCATCTACCGTTTCACCCGTAGATGGCGTGGAAGTTTAACCAAATTATGACCATTTCCCATATTTACAGAGGTCCAAGATAGGAATGGCTCTACATGTTCAAAGACTGAGCATGGCAGCACCATTTTGTAGCAAGAGTAATTTAGGCTAAGAACATGAGGATTGTAGTACAAAAATTTAAACATGATCTCTGTTTGATTTGTGCATTCTTATTACAGTGTAGTCAGCCTGCAGAAACGTGTGGCCTTTCATGTTGAATTTAACTGACACAACAAAATCCCACAGCAGTAAACATTGGATCAGAGGTCTTCAGTGTTAGAAGACACCCCAAAGTAATTGTATTTGGTGGCAAACTGTGATCACTTCCGAAGGAATGGAACTGCCACTGTCTAGAACTGCATAAAGTCTTTCTCATGTTAGCACCAGTTCTTTTGAACTTGCCATCCTAGCATTGTCACGGTCACGCTTAAACATAAAATAAAGTGGGCTGTAAAATAAGCAGCATAAGCCAAAAGGAATGACTGTCATTGTTAACAGTCCCCTTGAGAGTGCATATGCCCCCTGAGCAGAACCATTAACTAAACTCAGAGAATTTGAATCATAACCATAGATCTTCTCAGTAAGATACCCAACAGCAGGTGCTGCAAATGAAGAGAATGAGCCTTCAAATGCACGATCGAAGGCATATATCATGGTACGATGCTTCAAAGGGACAACCTCAGCAAACATTGGGTTATTAGCACAAGTAGCACACCAGCTGATGGTGAGGCCCATGAAGAAGAGGCAGGCAGCATAGGCATTCCAACTGTTTACAGACTGAGGGATGACTGCAAGCAGGATCCACGAGAAAGGAATGCCCATGAAGGCACTGAACTGAGCACACATGACGCGTCCAGTGTCTGGATAGAATTTTGATACCCTGTCTGCTATTAGTCCACCCATGAGGGAGCCAGAGGCACATCCGATGGCAAAAAGACTGTTCAAGGCAGCTGAGCTATTATGATCAAAGCCTGAAATCAAAAATTAAATCGCATTAGAAAACACAGATGTTGACTCTTTCTAATTTCCTTAAAAAATTCTCAGTGGAATTTTTTTTTTTTTTTTTTGAGAAATTGGAAATTTAAACTTTTGATGTCATCATGTTTTTTGAGGGTCTTTGTTTATTAGATCAAATGTTTAAGCTTTTTGATATGTTCATACCTATCAGCTCAAACCACATGGTGAAGAAAACCATGGATGTCCATGGCAGGGAGCCAACAATGCCCTGCAAGGCAATGATCTGAAATGTCTGCACTTTCATTACAGATCTCATTGCTAACCAGGAATCACTCCAGACAGAAGGTGAAGGTACACTACCTTTACCAACCAGAGAAGTCCTAAAAAAACCAGGAAATACCACGGTTATAATTAATAGAACATCAACTAGAGATGGCATTTGTATGCAAAAGACTTACAGGTTAGTGTACATCACCTTCTAATGACTGCAATAATTTAAAACTTAAGTCCCCACCCCCAAGCTGTAGCAGCAAACCATTGTAAATAACTTAATACCAACTAGATACATTGTTTTCTGTATTATATCAAAAACACAATTGCCTAATGTAGTTCTTTATCCTGAACATAGCAAGCACATCATTTATCATCATAATGGGACCAAAGAATCTAGAATGTTCACAATGTTAATATCAGACTAAAGGAACAATAACTTTCTTCACCAGCCATGTCCGTATGACCACTGGATGTTAAAAACATATAGGGTTGCCTGAAAGATCAATTATATACCAGTGGAAGATTGTTTTTAATCTCCCTAGTCATTTCCCCTAAAATACCACATTGAATTACTTCTGATGTCAAAAGCCCTATCGAAAGGATGAGAATTTCAATGCACTTACGTAAATGAACCTCAAAAAACTAGAGAACCAGGTAGCTACCTTTCAGAGTCCTCATCGTAAGTGATTGGAGTGATTCTTCTAGGGTCAATAACAAACATGTAAACAAGACATCCAATCAGCAAACTGAGTGTTGCCATCATGATAAAGGCACAACGCCATCCTGGCAATCCCCAAATTTCTTGCCCAGCCATGACTGTTGCCAAGACACCGCCTCCTATTCCACCTATAGAACCAACAAGGCTCAATAACCCAAATCCAGTACCACGCAGACCATCCATGTAACTATCAGCAATAAAAGATTGGAGTGCAGGGATCACAATAGCCAGCCCAAAACCATTGACTGCTCTCCAAATAGCAACCTGCCCAAAATGCTGACTAGCACCCACTGCAGCTGTTGAGAAGGCCCAGCATGCAGTGCCCATTGCAAGAACTGCAGGACGGTCATAGTGAAGTGCTAGCACACCTGCCAAGGGAGACGACATTGCCTGCACAAAGTTCCGTATGAACGTAAGGTATCCGAGATCAGTAGGTCCAGCATTGAAGGCCTCACTGACTTCTTTGTAAACAGCTGGAAGAAGATTCTCATCAGCACGCTCCATTATAGAAGCCATATTGATGAGAATAAGAGATACAGAGAACCCAAATATCTTCCTTGCTCTGTCATATGAGAACAGGTATGGCATGAAAAAGGAGCCTTAGTCAACACAGGAAATAATCAATAAGAACTTTCTTACTATATATGCATCATCTTTGAAAATACAGATAAGAAGATAATTAAATGCAACTGAAAACCGAAAACAAAAAATAATGGTGCCTCTTGCTGGATAAAAACCAGAGACATCTTTTTTTAAACCTGACATCCATGAGTGAGTTTCCCTTGCCAAGTACATCCCAGACTTCGGATGGCAATAAAGGAAAATTCCGGTAAACTTTATTGGTATTGGTTTTATTTTTGAAAATGAAAACTAAAGGTTGCAACATGAATTTTAACTTATTGATTTTAGCAAACATATAGCAATACTAAAAGAAATAGTAATGTTGGAAGTTAGATCAATCACCTAGAAATGGAAGTGTATAATCACAGATCATCATTGTGGTCATCCAAGCAGACTTTTTGGAGGCTTACCTTGCTTTGTGTCTTGGGAGAAGGCTCCCCACCTTGAGGCTCACATGTGAGGGTTCACAAATCCAAGGATAAGCATTACAAAGACAGGCTCACATCAAGCACAAAAACTTGTGTTTTATGTTTAGTCTTATATAGAATGTAGCCGAAAATAACAACAATTTCATGAGGATGCTGCATGTGGAACCAAACAATTGGCATAGCAATGAGTGATTGTTGCCCAATTACCAAACCATGTGTGAGTGAAAATAAGGGGGAATCCCTATGTTTATTAAGAATGACAATATATATAGAGCCAGAGCTATTCATAGAGGAAGTCAAAATTTACAAGGGGAGAAAGCTAGGAGAGGATGAGGTTGCTCAAGGCTTGGTGGGCCTCTTGATAGGCCCTTTTATTCAATAAAGTAAAGCCATTACCTTGCTTTTCATCACGCCTACTAGCCCAAATTAATCCATTAGCAAGTCGAAACCACGTGGCCCAAAAATTCAAGTGAAAGTTAATTGGTTATAAGTGAATTTGAGTTATAAGCACATAACACTTTTCTTTCCATCCGATATGGGACTATTTTGAGGTATTATAATCTTCTTTCTTTATTATGCGATGTCCTCATCGCACGCCACAAGTTAAGCACAATCTATCCCAAGCCTAATTGTTAGTGCTGCAAGGATGGCTTCACGCTATGGTCGAATTCTATTATCGTCCCATGGGTAGCCCTTTCTTCATACCTACACTAACTTTTGTACATTCGGATTGGCTCTAATACCATTTGTAATGCCCTAAGTTCATTTGCTGGCCCAATTAACCTATTAGCGAGTTGAAACCACATAGCCCAAAAACTCGAGTGAAAGTTAATTGGTTGCAGGTGAACTATAAGCAACACTTTTCTTTCCATTTGATGCGAGACTATTTTGGGTATTACAATTCACACCATATTCTTAGGTCTAGATCTTATAGAAGTATTCATGAGGCAGACACCTCATTCTAATATGCCTCATTAAGAAATTTGAGCACATTGCCTTACTCATCTACCTCTTTGGATATTAGTAATCATCTCCTCAATTGATGCAGCAATAGATGATATCCAGATAAATGAAAAATTTTCATGCTTATATTTATTATCTATCTGACGCAAAAGGGAAAAAAAAAATTTATTTGAAAAACAAGGAAGGCACAGCCTCTCCTTCCCCTCACTGAAAGTACTATGAATTCGGGGATGGCCATAAAAGCTCTATGCATCTTCTCTTTATCTCTTGGGCAGATTCCTTCGATTTGAATTTCCTTCGTCTTTAATCCATCTTCGATCATCACATATTTCCAGCCGAAACCCCATGCTCACGTAGATGGAAGATTGATCTCCTCTCTATTGTGGGATTAAAAATGCTATGGGTTTCCAAAGTCAACGCTCTAAAAAAAACTCATCAATTCAGAGTAGGAAAAATAATAAATAATAATACATCATAAAACTAGCCCAAAATATCACCAAAAATAAAAAATAAAAATCATTAAATCGCAAGATCCAGTGGATAGCCTTTTTTTGGATCCGTTATCCGAGATATTTCATACCATGACAATCTAAAACTGTGGAACCAATTGAGATTAAACTACTACGAGAACAAACAATTCGGCAGCAAAGGAACGGAAGTTTCGAACAACTTACTTCATTTTTCCGTGAGTAGGCGACGTCCAAGCACCAGAAGAATGGCCCCTGTTTCTCATAAGAAAACCAGATCAAACAACCGATCCCTATCGACAGCCGCTCCCCTATCCCTCCTCTCCTTTACATCTACGAGATGATCCATTAGGAAAAAAAAAAAAAAAGAATATGAGAGTATTAGGAATGAGATCCGGGGTAAATTTTTAGGCCATTACGCCAGATTACGGGGGTAATACGGGAAGCAAAGGGAAAGAAAATTCTCAAGGAAAGAAGGAGACGACGATGGGCCACGGAAAGAGGCCGGGACGGAATGAACTCGTCCTCCTTTTTTTTCTAATTAGTTAAAATAATCGATTTATTATTTTATTATTTGTGGATAAGGGTGATCTCCCGGCACGGCAAGCCGTTCTTTTAAATAAAAACTTCTCAAAACGCCGCAACCGCCATGGCTCTTGGAGGTCGTGGCCACGTGGGGCCACTCAGAGGCCGCGGACGGAGAGCCCCATGCTCGCCGCGGACGGAGAGCCCCATGCTCGCCGCTGGATTCTATTGACCGTTGGATTTGACGATGGTCAAGGGTCAACGAGCTCCTGGGATGCAAGATCCAACAAATCGAGATCTAGATATTTTGCGCGGCGTTAAGATTCTGCTACAACGGCCTTCGAGGCCCCGTGATATCATGCGAGACGGGTGTTCATCTAGCGGTTGTCGATGACAGCTGTTATTTAGCGTTCTCGCTATTAATTTAATGAG
This sequence comes from Metroxylon sagu, assembly GCA_017589505.3. NCBI lineage: Eukaryota > Viridiplantae > Streptophyta > Magnoliopsida > Arecales > Arecaceae > Metroxylon > Metroxylon sagu. The sequence continues at coordinate 1,414,516 of JACVBY030000569.1, read as the reverse complement.
GGTGAAATCTTTCGCAAATATTCAGGGTGTGATATTACGAACAAATGAATATGGTAGAGAGTTAGGTGGAGGGTAAATGTCTACCGTTCTTGTTCATTTGTTGTTAATTATGACCATTACAACCATTTATGTTTTGTCTCATGCAAAGAAAGCCTTGTTGGATCTCAAGTTCAAGTCAATCACGTCACCAAATAATGATGCATTTAATATCTAACTATTTTGTTTGAAGTGTCTAGGAGTTAACAAAGGCATGTAGATAACTCAATTGGCGGCATCTGCGCTTCTTGTATCATGGTCAAACTGCATCACATACAGAAGTGGCTATTATAAACGTGAGTGAAAGAGCTTTCTACACACCATCCAAATTATCTAAACATCCTACGTAATTTTCATGCACTTGAAAATGAATAAGATTCTTTTGAGCCTGTTATTAGGCTGTTCAGTGCCTATATTTTTTGCATTTTTGGTACATTTACAGCCCGGATTAGACCACAAGAATAGAATTATCCATTTTAATATAAAAATATATAGCAAGAAAATTGAAGAAATTTCGTTTTGCCCCAAGCCACTCATCATCATCATACAGAACCGTAGTCACCCTCTTCGGTGGTGGGCAAAAGAGAGATTGCCAGCTGGCAACCATGGCAGACCATTCCTGTCTCTGATCACTCTGAAATTATAGGCAGTTCTCAGCTACAAGAAAGCCAAACAATGAGAACAAGCAGACTTCTACCAAATAACGAAGTTTCCCCCATCAAACTCCAAGCACCTGAATTAAACATAAAATATAAGATTTATCACGGCAGTGCATATTAATTCATACCAGATGTATCGTACCATATCAATATTGAAAGCCTTATCAAGTGCCGATATACTGAATCGGCTGAACTAAGATGATACTGGTATGGATCCAATATCAAGATTATGAACCTTGTTTAAAACAGTTTTTATGTAGCGAAATGTACTTGTTCGATAATATTTAGAATGACCGAAGTTTCCTATTGTACTCATTGTTCCGGATGACATGCAGCAAAAAATCTACCCACTTTCATCAGCTACAAAACATGGAAGAAACATAACTAAATAGGAAGACAGCAAATAAACTTCTGGCATCAACAGCGTATGAGAAATCTAGCCAAGCATTAGCATCTAGGGAAAATAGGAACAGCAGATCACACGCATATGAGTTCCCAGCTATGACAACCTTACAAGTCTACAGTAAAGAGCTTGAGAAGCAACAGAGATCAACCTGAACAAAGAAAACTATACAACATTTGTTGCTTCTTTTCAACATTCCAAAAACTTAGAATAAAATTTCCCACAACCTGAAAGTTACAGATTGATTAGATTGCCAAAATGCAAAATAAGCTCAAACCCTACAATTGCCTGAAACCATTTTGCTATAAAGAGCCATCGGATTTGACCAACTGAAAAGGCATTCTTATCTCTCCTTCAATGGAGGGAACCAGACCTCCTGAACTCCCATGGTTGAAGGCAACCTTTCAAGGGGGAACTCAAGAAGACAGATGAGGCAGACAACTGCCTTTGACGCATGGAGACTGAAGTTAAGCAGCTAAAACTGCTCGTCAACTTCATTCTCTCACCATCATCTGCTTGGAAATCAGGCTCGTGGTGAACAGCAGAAATCCGAAAGGCCTCCGGCAGGATGCAGCTGCATAGGGAACCTGAAAATTATTCCAAACATATTATTCCAATACGCTATTATGGACTGAGGCTGAAAGCTAATAAAAAGAGCTTAGACAAGAAGCAAGTGTAACTAATGGAAGCAATGTGGATATTGCAATATTGCAAACTTCGAAAACTGCAGTCCTAAGACCTGCAGGATGATGAGATAATTACAAAACCATAGAGTGGCAAGTAAAGCATGATCTGGCACTTGCAGGTTAATTGTGTTAAGCAGCTGCCTGATAAAAACATCTGAAAATTGTAAAATGAAAATATTGCTAAATCATTGCAAGTTGTTCTTAGTGGGGCAGCCCACTTAGGCACCACATTCTTAATTCATTAGTCAATCTCAGTGTTCATGGTTTACTAACTACAGAACAAGATAGAGATATTGATGTCATTATCTTTAGGAATCTAAGATTCATCAGAAATACTGTATAAATTGGCAGAAGTCATTCGTTAATACCTCTTGATAACATGAAATCTAAAATGAATGTGTGGGGTCATTTTCCTGTTTGCATGCGTTTGATATTGTAAACATGTACACTTGGATGTGTGACACCAGTTGATAGATTACATGAACAGTTGAAGTTAAACAATTACACAGTAAGGTGCTGGGACCACCATGATGCATGATACTTTCTTAGTCAAGAATCACACAGGTCATGCCTATCAAACTAATAAAATTACCTAAAGAAGGAAGCGCTGACTCCAAGGAATACCAATACTGATATCATATTATTGAAGGAAATATGAGAGCATTGATCCATTTTTCATGCTGTTACAAGGATAAGAAAAATGGACTAGGTAGTATGAAATAATTCAATTCAGTGAGATCCTAAATTATGACAAAGGAAAATTGGTGTCACACCTACAATCTTGTTTTGGGACTTCTCGCTGGTCCTCACATTGTCAGTTATTTCTTTGAATCATGAAGGCACCAAATAGGCTTTTAAGCACAACCTCTGAGATATGGTAGTTGAAAGGAAATATATACATGACACAAAATTGTAATGATCTGCATGAGACTATGTAATTGTGACTTGTGAGTTTGTATGCTAGTCATGTGGAAACCAATAACAAGCCTATGTTGAGTTATGCATGTGGCATCTTTCAAATATTAGCAAATTTTAAATATGTGAACCCATGCATCAAATTACTCAGCTTAACAGTTTCTGTTCTTTTTTTCCAGTATACAGCTAAGGTTGCATGTTTTACTGCTAAAGATGCCTGACTAGATCTGATGGATGGTGCTCATCAAGAACCAATTTGTCTTATGGCCATACCATGTGAATTGTGAAGCTGAAGCAATAGTATACAAACAGTGCTTGTACTTTGTGTGTCAAGCCTACCTTCTCAAAAAGACCAGTGAAAGAAAGGGTTCAAGAAATCTCATACCTGATTCAACGTATGGCTAAACAGCTTAAGATGAGCCAGCAGACCAGACATCAGAAAGAAACTAATAGCAACATAGGTAATGCTACATCATTCACCATGAAGTCCAGAAATTATTTATGGATTCTTTATTGGCCAAGATTCAGTGATTCATTCTTAAACAGTAGTTAACAAGAGAAAAGAACCATTCTGAATTATTTAAGAACACCTACCATGCTTTCCATTGTAGCATGCATGCATTCAAGGATGTATGTATAATTATTTCACATATGCTTGCAATTTTTTCATTCAATATAATATTTGCCAATTTTCCAACTTATTTTTCTTTTAACTTGTCAAACATTTGCAATTTTCCCAATTTTTAACCTTCACAGTTGCAACATCATTCCCTAACAACAAACTCGCAAATTAAGTATAAGGCAATTGAGCGAGGAGGCAATCCATGGCAGCATCAGTAGCTTATGATGTATCACTTAAACATCACCCAAAAAAAAACCAGTAAAAATGAAATTACCTATATTGGCAAGTCGATTGACCCATTTTGGAATTGAGTTTCCTGTCAACTTATAACAGATATCCTCGCAGAAATGGTTGCAGTTCTTAACAATCAAATGGTAGGTATCTCCATTATAGTTTACAGAATTAAGCTCCATAAACTCTCGGACCTGAATGGGGTCTAAGCATGTTGTGCCCATGAATATTGACTTCCGGAATCTAAAGCCTGGACAGTGACGAGGCTCAACTTCAAAGACACCACTAGTCGGGTAGTCATGTGCACCAAATGCATACTCCACACCATGAACTGTAAATACATGAAGCATTAGGACATTCTAGGATGCTTATCTATGCTATATATAAAAACAACAGTGTTGAATTTGAGGAGTATTCCATCCTGATTCCATTGGTCATTTTTTCTTCCAGAAGTACCATATCACATCTCTTGCAATGCATAACTAACTCTTAATTAATAAATCCAACTTCTAAAAAAAAAAACTATGCATTATAAAAAAAAAAAGGAAAGAAAAAAAATAGATTTTAATTACTCCTTCAAGGATGATAATATAAGGAAAAATACAAAAAAGTTCCCACTATTTCTTTCTCATTTTATACATACAATATATTTCTTATTTTACACTTCTCAAAGGTGCATTGCACATGTCAGGTTGCTTGTTTTTTCTGAATACCAAAATTATTAGTGACCTAGAAGCAACAAAATAACAGGCATTCATTCATCAATTTGAAGACAGCCTCCTACAATGGTCATGCCATATCAATAGATGAACCTGCATTTTTTGTATCATCCTTGGGATGGTTATTTCAATCAAATCAGTGCACAAACCAACATTTTCTTGAGAACAGTGGGAAGAATGATTTCAACAAGACTTCAAGTTGTTTCGAGTTGCAACTTGGGTTCATATTCTGCAACTTGACCCATGGCCATATTGGCCATAAGTTGATTTGCAGGACATTACTTGCAGGGTGAGTGAAAATTATCATGCATGCCACCCACTGACTGACAGATTCCATCACCTCACCCCCTCAAGCCTTGAAACCAGCCTCTCTACATGATAACATCAACACCCAAGCCCTTAGCCTGCAATTGAAATAGCAGGCAAACCAAACAAGTCTATTGCAACTTTAATTGCTGAATTTCTTGTTGCACTGCAACTTTAATCGCAGACAACAATAATAATAAGCAACTAAAAGCCCACAGACAACAACAGTAACCAGCAACCAAAGTCCCCTTAAGATTACGGAAGTGCTTGGAGAATTTCTGCAGTCTGTCCATGCATTTTAGACATTTACAAACAAAATTTCAAATAACAATTGATTAGTCTTATGCTTCATTACTTGTTAGAAAGAACAAGTAAACATTATAATCAAATTCCTTATGAAACTCTTTGGAGAACGATATTCCTCAAAAAACAAAAAGAAATTTCTTTGGAGAAAAATACTTACCATAATTGTTTCAATGCCAGGAAAGTTTAACAATGATCTACAGACAAATTAATTCCTGCCATATCTTTGTGGTGCTATGCACCAACCAATTCAAGGCAGCTTACCTCATCAAGACATTATGCCTTTTATAGGTCTTCATGAAGTTGGAAACCAGAATATATATATATATATATATATATATATATATATATGTATGTATGTATATATATATATATATATGTATGTATGTATGTATGTATGTATATATATAGTTGGATTTGACTACATTCGCATGTAGCCAGACCCAAATCTAATCACCTTCCCACCATTAGATCCGCATGAATCTCAATACTAAAAAGCCATCTGTTAACCACATGAAATAAGTAGAAACGGATAAAAAATAAACAGAAATAGGTAAACAATAAATACAAACACGATAGAAGTAAACACTAATTATTTCAGAAATAACAGTAAACACTTATCCTATAGAAAAGTCACTAATATGTACAGAATAAACAACTAGTCTAAACCGATAAACACCTATTTTGTATGGTAAACAGAAATAGTGAGGAATAAACAAAAACGTAGTGTATCCCAAAGAACAAGATGCCTTTATGAAGACGGTATAAACGGAATGTGCAACCGATGCCTATGCGCTATATATCCAAGCTTCGCGTGCCTCACTCCTTGGGAAGCGCAACACACTACATCCCAATCCAATAGTTTTGATTTATACTTGCAGCATTTTTGTTGACCATACAGACTAGATATATATCAATTTAAGCTAGCTATTTATTCCGAACAAGTTAGTGTTCATTTTGTGAGACAAGTGTTTAGCATCGCTCCTAAAACAATTAGTGTTTACTTACATTGTATTTGTGTTTACTGTTTACCCATTTTTATTTATTTTTTATCTGTTTCTATTTATTTCGTTAGATTTTTTTAAAAAAATAGCTAACGATGGCTAATAGGCAGCTTTTTGGCTTTGAGATCAATGCAGACCTAATAGTAGGAGAGCCAATCAGATTTAGGCTTGACTACATGTATGTGCTCCTTGTTGTTTTCCATTTTCCATCTAAAACCCAGGCTTCAATTCATTTTGATCACATGGACATGTTCATTGTAAATGTCAAGACTTCCACATTGAAGGTGATCACAAGTATAGTCAAGACTAAGCCTATTAGAAGGAAATAATCAAATGACCACTTAAGTATCTATGTCATTGGGACGATGACTTTGACAGGGTGAATGCCAGGAGTTCAACCACAATAAATTCTGATCCGAATGTTGCTTGTTGATAAGTTCTCTAAATGATTCACCAAAAGATGATGCTTTGTTTATTAGGCTCCTCGCCACCAGCATACCCTTACCCTCATAAATATTGGGCTCTAGAGCAATTCAATACTCAATGCCACATTTATTTTTTTATTACTTAGATCCTAATGCCTTCAACTTTCCAGATCCACACAAAACCCTTATTCCCTTACAAATCTTTGCAACAAGTTTGTTTCTCCTTTAGAACTAACTCAATGGATGCCTGACTCTGTCAGATCTTTTCCAATTTCCTAATTTTTTTATGCATTTTGTTTATCAGTTATTCATCTTTTACTTCTGATTTCACTATCTCAGCTCTTGTTTTCCCATAATCTAGATACATTAAACATGACAACATTCAGAAAGATCATAATTTTCTAACCCGATTCAAAATCAAAGCAATTGATCGAGCCATGCTAATGTCGAAAAATGAAATTTTCTCAAACAATTTGCAACTCCAACTGGTGGGGCCATTTTCTTTTTCTTTTGCCTTACTTTATAATGGCATATTGTCATGGCATTGGTATCCTTTAATCCCCTAAAATCATCTTCTTTGTCCGAACCAACGATATTGACATTGATTTGCAACTTTATCAAAAGAAGTTTGTTGTTAGTGTAAAACTTGCAATGCACATTCCCTCTGCATTGGTTACTAAACTGTGAGAAGATCAAATACAATGGCCTTGTAATGAATTCAGCTGTAAAAAACTTGAGGACATGTCAATAGTAAAAAATAGAAGTTAAATTAATGAATCATGCACAGTGCAAGGGCAAAATTATGATAGCGTATAACTGCTGTATTTCTGTAGTATATCAAGCAATTAGAGGACTATCATATGTTCAGAGAAAACCAAGTACAGGAGAAAGAATTTTCAGCTGGTAGAATTGTTATTCCTTATTTTCTCTCCCTTCTCTTGTATCCTAGTACAATGTGAAATAATGCTCTCATGAGCTTTTCTTTTTGTAAAAGAAAAAAGAAAAAAATCACCCATGTAATGCTTCATGATCTTTAAGATAGAAATTAAAAGGAAAAAAATATTCTCTCATGATGTCAGTATCTTTTGAGTGGTCTGAGGCCATTCATAAGAATAGTTGGTTGGACAGTGGAAGTTGTTATAAGACTGGATGGTTTCTTGAATTAATATTTCTCATTCTAGGTACATATTGTTAGTTTAATCAATAATTTCCTCCATGGGCTAGCTAAGATCAAGGGTTCTAATGATATACAATTTTTTAAGAACTCCAGTGTCTCCACTTGTTCCAGAACTAAAAATCTCTATTAAGGGGATATCCAAAATGCTAACAACTGCATGATTTATAATTGGCGTTTAGCAAAGACAAAGTTGAGTGTCTTCCTCTTAGTGTGAGGATGGTAATGTTATGGGCTTTTAACATGATTTGAAAAAGGCCAATAAGGAGGAGGATGTTCTTAAAGGGCAGGGGGTGTATTATAACATACTACATACTAATAAGTATTCACCCAAGAGTACCATTGCCTCTTGGTGGCATTGTTTCTCTCTCTTGTTGGTGTAATCATTCAATAGTGCAGGATGCTCCACAAGTTGAGGGTTTTTTCCCCTCTTGTACCTATCCGATACCTCTGTCTAATTCTTAGTCTCTTGCTTTCTGTGAAAACTTTTATATTTCTTGCTGTCCCAAAAAAAGGCAAAGACAAAATGATAAGAAATCAAGGAACACATTCCATAGAGTGGCAGCATAAAATTATGTCAGCCTACACACAATGCTATTAGCAACTTTGAAAAGTAGTGCTCCTTGCAAAACAAAATGCACTAAAATAGACAAAATTAAGCCTTGGTAATAAAGCTACAAAAGTTCAGGTTCAAAGATTTATGAGGTTGATAAAACATCTTTGAGCATATAACTAATCCACATTCCACAGATACATGAAAACCATATCTCTCATTTGCAGCCACCGAAACTCCTCACTTATAGTCTCAGCTCACATTGCTTGATACAATGCAAAGGAGACAAACAGTTAAAAATATACATAATTCATCAAACTGAGAAATACATCTAATGGTACAATGCACATATGCGTGCGTATGAAGCAATAGTATTAGTCCTAATAATGAAATATGGCAATCAAGGAATGGCCAGAAATACCTTCAACCCCTGAATGGAATATTCCAACGCCTGCCCAATAAACAAAGCCATTCATAGGTGTAAGGTCATACACATTCAGATAAACTGGTGCATTTCCCTCTGTTTTCTCAGCTGAACGAACCTTGGGGAAGATCCAGAAGCGAGTGGAAGATTTGCTTCTCAGGCGAAGAGACCAACTCTTTAGCAAGCCCAACTTTGTATTTCTTCTGATGACAGGAAAAAAGTTTAATGAATCCACAGACATATACAAACAACCAAAAGCTGGCCTATCAGCAAACCAAATAGCAGTTGTAACCTTAAAAACAACACGGAAGAGGAATTCAAAGCAAAGAAGTAATATCAAGCAAAGGCATTATGGAGTCCCACCCCTTCTTTGAGCCCGACTTCATATTTCTTCTACTGGTAGAAGGAATATTTTCACTGCCTAGCACCTTCTCACCACATATTGAACAAAGTGTCAGCTTGCCTGTCCATAGACAAAATTACAGGCGAAACTGCAAAAGGATAGACGCACAACTTAGAGTGGAAATGTAATATTACATCACATCATAAGCAATGATTGATGAAAACTTGTTATATTCTATATACAACTAAATCAGTGATTTTTGTGTAAAAGTGAAGATCGAGATTGAGGACACAAGGACAACAAAAACAAAACAAGCCAGAAAAGCCAAGACAATACAGCAACGCCTGATTGTTGCTGTCATTTCTCTAAAACAAACTGTCCCCTAAGATGTCACCGAATTTTAACAGAAAAATAAGTCAATGGGCGTTTCCACAGATTTTTATAACAGAATGAATACAAGATTCCACTTCTCTGGACAAAAGAACATGTAAGCACCCTTTGGTTTACTATCATTTGTAAGATTAATAGATTCCTTACTTCAGTACTGAGAAATATGTCATTAAAAAACAAACTTGAGGGCTTCAAGACATAAATTTTGCCTTATAGTTCTTAAATATCTGCATTCCCCAAAAGTATTCAAGATGTGCCTCAGATGTATCTAGATTGTACTTCCACCAAACCTGAAAGTTACAGAAAGTACTTTGCATGTATTAAGGTGCACATATGGACATGGATGTAACTATTATAAGGGATACATGCTTCACATATGACTACTATGAAAGCTTCAATGGCAATAATTGTTGTACAGTACTGACATATATTCCAGGTGGATGTTAATGTTTCCTACCTAAATGAAGGCATAATATGGGAGGAAACAAGCACCTCAAGCATGTTTTGCATAATGTAGTAGTGTTCTTCCAGGCATTGCTTACAAACAGAAAGATATTGACTTGGTGTTCATTCTGTTAAGCAGTTCCTTAACTTCTAAACATAAATTTTTTTCTTGTGAAGAAGGCAATCAAGGTATGGAATGCTTAATTGAAGACCATTATAACTTTTTCCAAATGCAGGAGTCACCCTGCCATTTCTATGTTTGGAGGCTTTCTGATCATCTAGAAGATGAATCATTAGCTTCAATTTCAAATGTTAAAAAAAGACTTGAGAACTTATAATCATAAATAATATCAAGTATGATCAGCAGGCCAAACTAGTTGACCCTGTATGGCAAGTACAATGACAACAAATAGTTAATCCAACTCTGTATTAAAGAATGGCCAGGAGATTAGTCTGCTTGCTTAGGAAACATCCAAATATAGCTCATATTGCCAATCTATGGATTCAGCTAATATAGATTCTCAATGATGTCATCTCAAACCATCCAGATCTCAATTTAACGCTTACATGGGTCTCTAAAATACCAAATCATCGATACAAAAGTTGAAGGCTTATCTTAATTTACTAATTTTCACACCAATTATCATAACTACAACGATCCAGTAAATGGCAGTGTATCTCATGCAAAACCTGTGGTTTATTGGAATTCTACAGATTAATCAACATATCCTCAAATCCTCTGCAAAGGTCTAGTTACCTAGCCAATGTTCAGCCCTATGGCAAGATTTTAACCTCGAGACCTTCTTACAATTCTTGACATACTTAAAGCGCTCTTTCACCATGGTTTTGCAATGAAGCAGCCACAACCAATAAAGCCAGCAACCTTGATTTTCATTAGTTGTTAGAGCATCTAAGAATAAACTGTCTTTGGAAAATCAAAGAGAAGTGAAGCATCACTGCCCCATTCCGTGTTCTAAAAGAAAAATTGCACTAACAATAACTTAGACATTTATCTCAAGTATGGCACGATTAACAAAAGAGCAGATTATGCTACTCAATGAAAAGTCAGGGGCAAAAATGCCAAACAATTCAAGTTTCTAAGTTATCATGGCATGATATCAAATGGTGTCAATAAAATTAAGGATTTCATCTGCAAAGCCAGCAATGTTCTATTACGATGTCATCTAATTAGAAATATATTTTCCTTTTCCATTTTGCACTTTCCATTTATAATTTTGTCGCTGTGTGTCCTTGCATCTGCCTAACTCTATGTTGATAGAGCAAAACTTGACGCATGTATATACATGGACAAACTCCCATCTTATATTCTCAATAATCCAACTTCATCTTCTCTTCTTTTTTTTTTTTTTAACAAAAATAACAACTTAAATGCTACAAAAATAGAAAACATATACCCAACAGATACGCACCCATCAGCAAAGGAAGCTACAACAAGTTGATTTATAAGTACTTCGTACATTTATGCATAAAGAACGGTTTTTTAAATGGTAAGCATAGACAAAATGAAAAATTTATGCATCTATTTTATAGATCAAGATTGGCATTGTGAAAGAAGGAGAGGAAAAGGGAACGCAGAAAAAGGAAGAAAGAAAGAAAGTTCCACTGGATCTGTTTCCTGGAAAACCATGAGATCTGTCGTAGATCTCAGCAGAATGCCCAGCGCATTACAAGAACAGAATGCAAGCAAATTGTATGTACATTGCCAAGAAAAGCGAAGCATTCAAATCAAGAACCCAAAGAAACATAAAACAAAAACCAGGATGCGAAAACATTGAAGAATTAGAAAGAGGAAAAAAAAAAAAAAAAGCCCAGAAAAGAAGACATCGAGATTATGAGAATGGGAGGGAAGTGGAATTACCAGCCCTGAAAGGGCTCGAGAAAACGGCCTCCGCCGCCGAACGAAGGGCCCCGAAATCCCCAAAGCGGGAAACAAGGTAAGGAGGAGTGAAGCGGCGGACAGAGGAGAGAGAGAGAGAGAGAGAGAGAGAGAGAGAGGATCTTTGGCGATTTGGGAGGAAGAAGAGCTCTCAGTCTCTCTCCGGGCCTCACCTCACTCTCTCTCTCTCGCCTCACCTCACTCTCTCTCTCTCTCTCTCTCTCTCGGGCACGGGCCAACAGTAAAGAAACCGACAAAGCTTTCTCTTTCTGTCCATCAGAGCGCTATTTTATTTTTTTTAATAACAATTTTTCTGGGGTCTTGTCGCCTTTTTCCTCTTTCCGTTAATTTTTAAAGCGGTTACGACAGATACCGTTGGTTTGGACAGATTTTTTTTTTTTTTCTTTTACTGAAAACGCTCTGCATTCGAACAAGAGACTTGAAAAGAGACTACATCGTCCACCAAGAAAAAGGAAAAAAAAAACAAAAACCATGTCTCTTTGATTTATGAGAGGAGATGGACGCAAGTCTAAATAGTTAATCATTATGCTTTTCACGGTTTAAGATAAGCGAGTTCTTAAGACGAGTCACAGAAAACTTATTCCCATCTTCAAAGCTTCTCTCAAATCATATCAAGCTAACTGGATTTTGGACTTTTGCATGGTACGATGTCGATGAGTCCCATCATTTCTCTTTAACTTTCTGTATTTCCAAGTGATGCACAATCCTCAACTAACGCCATTAACCATTCAAGAGCATGATTTGTGCAGGAGAAGGCATCGAAATTTATTTCAAGTAACAATTTTTTCCCAAGACTATAATCCTTTCACCAGTTATTTCGTAATATGTTAATACCAACTAATCGGAGAGTGAACCTGAACAATAAATGCATATATATTCCATGGCAAAGGATTAAACAATACCGAGCACAAACAAATTGATAGAGGTATGTATGTTATGCAAATCTTTATAATGTTTTAAGCAAATTGTAGAATATTAGTGATGATGACTAGCATGTGGATTTTATGAAGAGCGCTGCGTCCTAGCAACTTTGGGCACATGCATGTTGAACTTTTGGAATTTGCACTCCGGCTCCCGATGATCTAGAATGTAAAATTTGTGACATTGAGATGCAAAATAGGTACAATGTATAAAGGTATGATCATATTTCAAGATTTGTTGGTAATTTATGATTTGCACAAGTGAAATATATATATATATATAAACAAATAAAATTAAAGGTACTTAATTTGATGAAAGAGAATAATAAATTAAGTTAAATAACTCAATAGATTAGTTAAATAAGTGTAATATGAGGCAATGCGTTTTATGAACTTGACTAGAAAAATGGTGTGATGTTAATAAACGAAGAATTCTCATGCTCATACTAATTGAAATAAGCATGGCAATCGAATGGCTTAATTGGCTTGCCAAATTTCAAAATAACTTAAATTAACTCAATTGTTGAGAAAGTTGGCTCATTCATTTGGAATTTATTTTCAAATCAATGAAATAACTCATTGAGAATAAAAGGATTAGAGAGAGAAATTGTTTTGATGAACCTCTTCTTTTAACAAGTACTTACCCCTGCACATTGTTAGCATGATTTGCTTTCATCCAATAACATCATCCTAAACCAATCCTTCACACATGCATACACACATGTACATACAAGGGATGTGGCCTTTGATACCGTGCTACCTATCTTGACAAATATTTATAAAAAATCCTCTTAATTCTTAATCCTCAATGCTACATATTGCTTTGAATTTAAATTCTTTTTTTACTTATCGCCAAAAATATATTCCTACAAGTTGTATTGCAATAAAAAATGATACAGTGCAATAAGCCAAGTGACTAATGATTTCTTATTGAGATTGGTGAGCATATGAGATTTTATTTAAAAAAATCTTCATAATAATTATCCTTGAGCCTCTAACAAGCGATTAACACTCTATTATTGTATAAAATATCCAGTAATATATTTTCTTTTATCTTTTTTTTATCAATATTGTTAATTTTTTAGTGAGAAAATGGGATAAAAAATATTTTATTGAAGCTATAATATAATGCAAAGATACAGAGAATGTTAAATTATTTAACCTCACTTAGACATTACATTATATAGATGCAAAGTATAATCAAATATTTTTTTATATATAAAAAATTAAAAATTTTGATATACATCCTTTTATATATATATATATATATATATATATTCTTTCAGAGGTTATATTTAGCAGCACATCTCACATAGATTTTTTTTTTTTTTTCTTTCTCCACCGTCCAACTACCTTAGCATGACATATGAGGTCTGGCCACCCATCCCATTCAATCCTTATATAAAATTTCATAGATTTTTCTTGTATATGACAATGAAATAATTATTTCACATCAACTAACGCATAGTTTGATTGTCAAAAAAAACATGTCATCAATTCCATTCGAGGTTTAATTAGTAAAATCTAGATGTCAAGTTAAACTCATAGCACATTAATTATGCCCGGGAGAAACAAAGGGTCACGCTACTTTCTCGGTACGGCCGCGACTCGGATGGCAGGTGCCCAAATCGGCCGCAAAGATCCGGCCAGACTCCCCCCACTCCGCGCTCGTTCTCAAACCCGACAGCGGAGCAAGCGAGCCAGTGGAGCGGGTCCACTCCCTCGCCTCTCCCACGACCCACCCAATAAATATCCCACGTCTGGCAAGCGTCTCGTTCGCCGCGTCGGGCCTCCGGACTCCCAAACCCTAGCTTGCTCGCGCGCGCGGTACACGAGCAGCAGCAGCGCCAAAGCCCCACCCGGACGGAGACCTCTCGACACGTATTCCCACCACCGATCTCGCGGGTTAACATAACCATCCAGCGAGGCGTCTCCCTCTCGGGGGATTCCGTCCACGACGAATCCTTGCCCTAATCCTAATCCACCTGCCTAGATCTCATCCCATCTCTATCTCTAACCACCGCTGTTCCTTTCCTTCTCGGTAAAAGAGAGCAGAAGTAGAGGGTCAGTCAGTCTTCCACCTCCAGTTTGTTTTCTTTCGATTCCTGTTCTCTTTCTCTTTCTGACCGGAAAATCCGCCGCCCTTTTGTTATTTTCACACCAGCATCGCAATTTCTCTTTCTTCCCCTCTTTCCCTTTTTATCTTTTATATATATATATATTTTTTCGTTTTCCTCACGAATATTTTCCCTTGTCAGAGTTACCATGTTACTGATATTCTACCTCGGTTCTGTTTAGTTGGAGGAGAGAAAGGAAAAGAAAGAAAGAGAAATTGGTGGTAAGATTACCGGATGGGGTCTACGGAAGAGACCGCCACCGCCGCCGAGAAGCCTTCTAAGACGGAGACGGCAGCTACTTCGGCACCTACGTCCTCGTCGCCTCAAGAATCACCTGCGCCAGCGCCACCGCCGCCGACAAGCCAGGTGTACACCGAATGGGCGGCGTCTCTGCACGCTTTCTACGGCGGTGGAGCTGCTGCCGCGGCTGCGGCGGCGGCGGCGGCGGCTACCACCCCGCAGGCCTTCTTCCCGCCCTCTTCCCCTTCTCCCCATCCCTTCGTCTGGGGAACTCAGGTGACTGGCTTATTTCTTTGTGTTTCTCTCTAGGAAGAATTCTGCCCTTGTTTCTAAGAATTGTTCTTTTCTTCAGCATCTGATGTCGCCTTATGGCACCCCGATCACATACTCGCCGATGTATCCGCATGGAGCGATGTATGCTCACCCTTCCATGGCGGTGGTAAGCATCAAATCCTTTCCCCTCAACTCCTGTTTTAGTTATGAATTGGTTTCTCGATTGACAATAGCGTTGTGGTGTTGTTTCGGTAGGGCGTGGCTTACCCGAGTGCTGAGCCATCGGATGGGAAGAACAAGGGCTCGGCGAGCAAGGGGAGTTCAGCGAATGCTGGGGGTTCCCCAGGGAAGTCAGGGGATGGTGGTAAAGCGACTTCAGGTTCTGGAGATAATGCCTCCCGGAGGTGAAATTTGCTTCTGAACTAGTCTGATTACTGAATGTGTTCCTATTGTCAATTGTCTTCGGATTGTTAGCGTCCTTTAGTTTTGTTGTCATAATGCAATTGTTTGGTTACTTGCTCTTTAAGCAGTGGCGACAGTGGAAGCGAGGGGTCGTCGGATACAAGAGATGATAACACTGAATCAAGGGTATGCAAATAGTTTTAGTTTATACTGTTTCCTAGTGGTGTTTCTTGTTCTGTGAGAAATTCAAAAGAGTGTATTTAGGTCATGCCATATCACCTCCAGTTAATTCTTGCTGTTATAGTAACATATGGGTCTCTTCCATGGGAAACCTGTATTTTTGAATCACCAAAAGTCAAAAGCTTAAATTAAAAAGGCAATTTGACTCTCACCATAAATTGACTTTAATGGCTTCTCTTCTTAAAGTCAAACGAAATTTAGGTGTTCTTTGGTGCTTCTTCGTTGGTATTCTGTCTGTCATTACTCGTTTATTTAAAAAAAATGTTCATCAATCTTGCTTAAGATACATTTTTTTTTTTTTTTTAAAATGTATATTCAGGACTTATCAGCATCGAAAAAGAGAAGTTATGGCAATATGACAGCAGAAGGTGTGTTCTGTAGTAGAAATTCTTATTGCTTATGCCAAATTGAAGTATAAAATGAGGGGAATATCTGCTTGGATTGTCTCAGGAGAAGCTTCACAGCCCATAACTGCTGCCCAATATGGTGGCACTATTGCCGAACCAACTTACACTAGCAGGGGAAGATCTGTTGCAAAACTACCAGTGTCAGCACCAGGGAGGACAGCGCTAACTAGCCCTCCAACTAACTTGAATATAGGGATGGATCTATGGAATACTTCCCATGCTGGAGCTCTACCTGTTAGAGCTAGGCCTACAGAAGCAGGTATTGCAAATGCAACGGGGAGACGGGAGGGGGTCAGAGCTGAACAGCAGTGGATGCAGGTAGCTCCTACTAGATTTTGTAATCCAATTATGGATTGTGTACACACATTATATATTTTTTATTTTCTTCAGTAAGTGGAAAGTTTGAAATTCTTTGTTCAATTTTTGAAAACTGTATTCTCTATTTTGCCTTATTTAGGTTTTAGCTCCTTTTATCTACTCATTAGTCCTATCTTAACAGGATGAACGGGAATTGAAAAGGGAGAGAAGAAAACAATCAAATAGGGAGTCAGCAAGGAGGTCGAGGCTACGAAAACAGGTTTTTCCCCTCCTTCCCTTTGAGAGTGCTAAATGCTTCTAATGTCAGAAATGGAAGAAAGAAATGATTTTAGCAACTCAATTATATTTTTCTTGTTTTTTGATCAGAAGTGAGAGCCAAGAACATATAGATAAGCATATCAATACACGTCTTAGTGATTTCTGCAATAAACACAAGGCGAATGATTTTGGTAAGATGTAGAGATCAGATGCATCTATAGCATGGATCATGCGTCCTTGTGGGAGTATTCTGAGGTTATAGAAAATGAAGAGAATACATCTGAAAGTTTTTGATCAGGTTATGCTCTAGGGACTTAAACAAGAAGGGGTAAGGGGCTATGGACAAGGTTGATACATTTTGAGGAGGCTTAACAGCTGATATGCTTCAGAGGAGGCTTAACAGCTGATATGCTTCATCAAGGAACATAACATGTATGGTTTAAGGTCACACAGTAAAGATTGAAAATTTGCCCCATTATTGTTAGATAACTTGTTGGCAAAATTTGTAATGTTTCAGCCAAGATCAGTCAAAACCAGTTTGCCATTTTAGTGATGTGTTCAGATCATTTTGTTGTACTTCTGTGATATTGATTAAGTGAAAACAAGCTGTTTTTGTTTGTTTGTTTGTTTGTTTTGATTTGATTTCCATTTTTGTTTGAGTTCATGAAACATCGAAATATTTTTCCATTTGAATGCTATATTCAAATGACGTTCCTAACCATATAATAAGCACAAATGCATGGGAAATTCAACTATGCTGGTTTAATTGATAGATAAAATTTTCTAAATGAACTCTTAAAAGATGAGGAGCATGCTAGATGGAGGGATTGAAAACAATCTGGGCTTTCATTTTAAGACTAAGTGATGTATACCAGTTGCATGAGTAGTCATGTGACCAACATTCTTTGTGATGTTGTCATATTTTGAAGCTAAAAGGCAGTATTGTCAATCAGTGGTTAGGTCGTGAGTAACAATGATTTCTACAATAAATTAATCTTCATGCAAGAGAAGCAAATTTTGACCTTTCATAGATGTTTGATGAAAAAAATGAAGTTACTAATAGAATCTCATGACAGTATGTATGATTGAAAATTGAAGTTTGATATTGGATAATCTCGAAGAATGTGTGTGAGTACTAAGTCAAGTGTGGTAAGTATCAGCAGAAAGATGGAAGCCTCTAAGGGTCACCTCTAATCTCTTAGTTTTTTGACTCATTACAAATGTGTTGGCCATTAATGTTCCAGAGGATGTGTGTGAGTACTAAGTCAAGTGTGGTAAGTATCAGCAGAAAGATGGAAGCCTCTAAGGGTCACCTCTAATCTCTTAGTTTTTTGACTCATTACAAATGTGTTGGCCATTAATGTTCCAGAGGAGGACCCTCTGGTTGTGTTTATTATCAGATGGTTAGTGTTGGTTGAGGTGCATGGAATTTTATGAGAATGCATGTGTCTTGAAGGTTGCATTTAAGATCAATTGTCTAGTAGATTTTCTAACATATGATTGCTTCACTAACCTTGCTTCCATTATATGGAAGTATGGAGGTGTTACTGGAGGTGTTCTTGTTAAAGTTTGAGGTGGGTCTGACATTGCATGCAATTATAACATGATTTTCAAACTTAAAGGGAACACTCAAAAGAAACTTTTAAGACCAAATCTGTTGAATATAAATGCAGTTGGCCCAAATTGAGACTAGGTTATGATTTACAAGTTATAATTTGGTTAAACTTTTAGCATGGTATTGACTATACTTGATCTGGTAAGGAATTTATTCATACCCTAGCGTTTCTTTGTGATAGTTACTCAGGAAAGGGAGCTTGATATTTTGTTACTGATAGCCAGTGATACAAAAAAATAAAAAAAAGGGTCCAACCTGACTTCCACTAACCATCACTGCAAGCTGGATTGAGGGGGATGTACTTCAGAATTTATCAAAAAATAAGTCCACCAATAGATTTAATGATATTCTAAGTGGAAGCCTTAAATTTCAAGACAGCTATCTAGTTAGATGCTATTATATTTCTTTAGAAATTTTGTACAAAACACCAATCAATAAAGGAAAATGAAGATGATGCCCTTTTTTTCTTAGTCTCATCACAAAACCTTAAACATGGAGATGCTATTGACCTGTTGTCACATAATAAGCAACCTTAAAATATGATCTCTAACACCTTTTGGATATGAGAACTAAAATTTGGTCAAAAATTATGTTGAAAAAGTATTCTTGCTTTTGTTTGCTGGTACAACTTTAAGTTATATATGCTGTCACTTCGTTTCATTCAAGGAAGTATGATTTATTTTGTTCTCTGCTGGACTTTTAATATCTTGATGCATTCTTGTGACCTCACTCAGATTTCTGTTTACTGTCAACCTCTCTGTATCTATTATTGTCCTTGCTATATGTTGGTAAAACTATCAGTGAAAGTACACTTACTTTGCTTTAGCTCTTTGAAAGGAGATTTTGAAGAATGGCATTTAGAATCTTTGGTGCATAGGAATCTAAGAGCTCCTTATGGTTCTTCAGTGATCCTCCATGAACAGGATCCATATATTTATGTCTATCCCATCTCCTTATGGTTGGCTTTATGCAAAAGACTTTGCCATCACTTCACATCCAAGTCCAAATTTCTTGAGACAATAATTATCAATAGTTTTCTTCTTTTCACCGCCATTCGAGTATTTGTTTGTTTCTCTCTCCCTTTGTATATTTTTCTGAATAAAGCAGCTGCCTTCATTAGTTTGTTTCTAATTGAGAATTTGATTGCAAAACGATTTTTAGTGATTCATCTGTACAATATCTTCAAGATTTTTGTTTGTAAGTTCCCTCTAGTTTATTAGAAGGTAATGCCTCATTAACTTTTGCTACCCACCCCAACGATAACCTTATCTTTTTAGGATTTCTTAAGCTACATGCTTTTTAATACTCTAGTTTTTGACATGAAATAGACTTTGTCTTTTCAGCATTTGTATGGAAGAGCATCGCAATGCATGAGGCTCCCACTAGAACATGGTCTAGGGAGGGTGAGATGTACACAGCCCTAACCTCATATGTGGAGAGATTGTTTTGTGTTTTGAATTTGTGATGCCCGGATCATAATGGAGCAACCTTCTCATTGCACCAAAGCGGCAAAGCCTACCCTCAAAAAGTGATCTCTAGTATAAACCACAAAATTTAAGATTGATTATCCAAATATATGTTCCTAATCTGAACTTAAAAACTAGTTCAAGCACAAGAATTATGACTTAAAAAATTTTTAGTTTTAATAGTACTTAATGATCGGAGAGCAGTCTTCAAGTATATCCCTTTGTCATCCACTCCCTTATCCATGTATGAAACTTTGTGTTGACTAAGTAAATTTCTTGCGGAAACAACCAATAAATTAGAAGCATTAAACTAGTCCTAGATGCCATTCTCGAAAGAAAATTTTGGTCAAGCTTATCACAGATAATCGATGGAATAATATTGTGAGACTACCGTCTAATGATAGGTCAGAACTAACAATATATGAAAAGTCTGACCTATTCCCCTTTCTTGCAATTTGTAAAATGAATGGGTTCCATGTCATAGCACAATGGCATCTCTGCGATGATTTGATAAGATTTGCTTTGTCATTGTCTCAACAAAATGGAGTTAGGACTTTGTTTTATGCTTTGTACATGTATGGAATTTTGCAAAATCTTAAAATTCTGAGAAACTTGGTGTGGAGTTGAATTCATGAAATAAACTCTGGGCTTGGTCTCATACGTGCATAAAGATAACCTTAACCTTGCCAATATGGAAAATAGTTCATGGGTCTTGGAAAGAATGGTTGAAGGGGAGATGGTTAACATCTTGTTATTTGAGTAAGGTTTTGTTTTTCTAGAGTGAGGCTTAGTAACAAAGAGTTACTAAAGATCAATTTGATCACCTTAAGAAAGTTGTGGAATATTATGACTATGGTGGATGTGTATAAAGGTAATAAAGATGTTACATCGGGAGACATGGGCGTACGTATTTGCAAATATTTTGGTTATTTAGAAACAAGTTATCATTGGAAAATGAAGGCACAAAAAAGACATTTAAACTCATCATTTGGAGGGGCTCCAGTGTTAGATTTTGGCTTGATATTTTGGATAAAGGTAAGTTTTGAGTCATTTTTTAAGGCTAGTTCTTGCTTGGGATAGGGATTTTACTTGAGGAGAGACGATAGCGTTGAGGAAATCATTGAAAAGTTCGTTTTTCAAGTTTAAGCTACATAATCTTTTTTATTCTTCTGGCTCAGTCGGAGTTGGTTGTGTTGCTTAATGCTAGATATGTTGAGAATAAGGTTCACTTTATCGTACTGGCTTTGCGTTTCGGCAGGCCATCGGTACAGTTTGATAATGGTATGTACCTTACGAATTGGTGCCGTACCGTAAGGAGGTGAACAACCAAGGGGCAGGAGTAGCAGCCGGAGGATCGGAGAAGCAGAGCGGTTGAAAGAACTGAAGGAAAAAAGAGAGTGAGAGAAGATAAACAAGATTGAGAGGGGGGAGAAAGAAAGGATGGTGCATACTTGTTTACCGGTCGTTGTCCTCAATTGATGCGAAAACTCTAACTAGAAGCTTTGGAAGAGTAGAGCAGCCGAAAGGGAAAAAGGAGAGAGAAAGAGGGATGAAATGCAAAATTGAGAAGGGGGAGAGGGAGAGAGGGCAGTGTTTACATGTTCACCGGCTTTCCTTGATCAATGTCGGAAAATGAAGCTAGACATTAGTTGGTACGATGAAACCCAAGCTATGGGAGAAATTGAATGAAAGGGCAAAAACAACGGCATTTTAACGCTGTTAAATGGGTTGAGTCTGAACAACTAACCCAGCATTTGACCCTATCAAATAAATAAGATCGAAGTTCGAACCGTTTTGTGATACGAAACTAGAGGTGGTAGAAACTTGATCCAACCCACGAACCCATCTGAAAAAATAGGGTTAGAATTTTACTTTTTTTTTTTTTTATCCCGAACCCGAAATGATCCGAAAAATTTAGGGTCGGGTCAAGTTATGAGTAACCCGAATGACTGAAAATGGTATTTAGGTAAGGTATATTTTCAATTTTATCTATTTTAAATTTTAGAATTTTATCTAGATGATATTATATAATTTTATGAATTATCAATTAGATTGTTTATATGGCTAATGTTTTAATATTTTATATTCTTTGATATATTATATAGTTGATGTTATTGTGACTTAATAAATAATGGGATTAGAAGTATACTTTTTCAAGTTGAGTGTTATTGAATGATTAACATTAATAGCTTCAAATACTCTTGAGAAGGAGATAAAAGAGTAGAATTAAGCATAATTTTATTCTCTTTTTTTTTTATATATATAAGATTAAATACATTTCCAACATTTGCTTATTTTGTTTTGTTAATAATTTGATATTAATATTTATTTAATTTTAAAAGTAACTTTTATAGACTATTGCTTAATTATATTATTTTTATATTTTATAAATTTATAATAATTATTTCTATTAGTGTCTAATCATGCTACAATTTTGTGTCTATCTGCTCTAGCGTTTAGAGTAACAAATGGGTAAAAGAAGAAAAAAAAAGGATTAAATTAATCTTTGATAAATTACTTAAAAAGAATAAGAAAGAAATGTACACCGAATTCTTAAAAGAAAAAAAAACTAAGATAACCCAAAATGACTCATGGGTTGATCCGAACCCAACCATTTAAGGTTAGGGTTTAGCTTTAATGATCTGAAACTGAAAATAATCCGAACCCGAATTGACTCGACCCAAAATGACTTGGTCTTACCCAATTCTCACCTCTATGCGAAACCGACTTGGCTCCTGGCCGATACGGTTCAATTTGGTTCAGTTTGCCCCGAACCAACTAGTTCGGGATGGTTCGATAATCCTTGGTTGAGAAGGTTCATCAAATATAGAGGTGGGATTCTAATAATGACATCTTTGTTTGATGATTTTGTGGAATTTGGATGATGGTGCCTATTGCAATAGGAGAGGAAGGTTTAACATTCATTCACATTATCTGAAGTTCAAGTGCATTGGGGCATGTGAACCAATGGCCATTTAAATAGGAGGATCATTGAATCATATACTAGGTGTCTTTAGATTTTGTTTCTCACTATTTGTTTGTATCATCACTCCACAAGGAGTATAGGCTTCAATATCTCATACATCACCTCTTGGACAGAGGGTGCTAGCTAGCTATATTTTTTGCCTCATGTTTCAGTCTGCATTATTGGAATGCATGAGATATTTCAGCATCATGTTTCAGCCTGCATTGTTTGTATTATCACTCCACAATGAGTATAAGCTTCATGTCTCATGCATTACCTCTTGGACAGAGGGTGCTAGCTAGCTATATTTTTGGCCTCATGTTTCAGCCTGCATCATTGGAATGTGTGAAGTTATATTGTTGGAATGCAAATGAGGCAACAACTTTGTCATGTTTCCTGAGTTATTGGAGTATGGGATGGCATGAATTCACTAAAAGAAGTTTGCTGGTACTTGTGCCATGCAATTTTTTTTTTTTGGTGTGACTAGTGAGAGAAACAAAAAATCTTTTTATTTGACATTGTGTGACCACGAAGTCTGGATCTATCATCTTCCCTTGGATCTTATCTAGAGTGTGTTTGTTTCAGTGGAAGTGGGACATGGGGTTTTGGCGTAAGTTGCTGCTTCTGCATGTTTGATTTTGGGTTTTGGCAGAAGTTGCCACTTCTGTGGGTTTGATTTTGTAGAACTGGAGAATGACACTGCTGAAATTAAGCCTTAACCTCACCAAGTAGTGCTGAACTGAATTTCCTGGGGGAATGTGAAGTCACCTTGTGAAGTGAATGCCTACACTTCTCAGCACTTAATCCAACCAAACAAGCATTTATCTAACATTAGAATGGTCCTGAGTATTGACACATGGTAAATGGAAATGAATCAACACAGACTAGCAAGTCAAAATAAAAAAAGAGCTTTGGTGAATAGTCAAATTAATTCTAGGTATTACTTCTTACATGAGATTTCTGTGCATTACAATTCCTACAATCTTAAGCTTTTGTCAGTCAAATGAGCCCTTCAGTAAAAATCAATAATTGGGTCTTCAGAATTTTTTTTTATGCATATAAAGTGTTTCATTTTTGTCATTCTTAACATCCATCTTTCATGTACTAATCCATTCACACTCCCTATTTTTCTGGTGAGAAAAATGTGTTAATGGATTAAAGAACAATATTTGTTCTCTTTAATTTTAGCAAAAGGAATTTATTCTTGCCACTCCAACTATGCAAAGATGGTCACCAAGGTGACATCAATAAACTACTTCCCTAATGTTTATCACTGCACTTAAACTCATAATGTTCATAATTCAATATTGCATTATGCTTGGTTTGGTAGTTGTCATGATTGCTATATGAATGCTATATCACGGCCATAAGGGTTGTAATTTCATGTTGCAATTAGCTACAAAATATAGGACTTTGTGTATTATTGGTTCTAACATATTTTCTTGTTTTATGGTTAATAATATGAATATCTGTAGTTACAATATTCCATTGCTATTAGCCGTGATTTGTGATTGTGATGACTTGGTATGACCATTGTAACTCAACAATTAAAAAAATAGTAAACATATTTTATATTTTCTATTAGTTAAAGAACAATTTGTAGTAAATGTATAACCCGTTTGGCATTTTTTTAAAAGTTTTATTTTTTTGAAAACAAAAACACAATAATCAAGGAAAGGAATATGTTTAGTACATCCATATCTATGTTATATGAAAAGTTGTCAGAATATTTTGACATATTGAAAGCTAAAAAACTGTTCTTTTAAGGGATAATTACACTAGGAGTATATAAACTTATTTAAAATTTTTAATTGAGTTTTTATATATATTTTTTTCAATTGAGTATATCAACTCATATAAGTTTTTCAATCAAGTATATTTTTAAAGGCCATCAACAATTACTAGACAAACCACAAGACGGCCGTCAACAATAATTTGAGTATATATATTTTTTTAAAATTAAGTATACGAACTCGTAAAAGTTTTTCAATTGAATATACCGACTCATAAAAGTTTTCAGTTAAGTATACTTGTTTAAGTTTAGCTAGCATTTCTTCTAAATGCATGATAAACCAATTAATCAAAAATTTTCATATATAAAATTGTACACACAATAACCTAAAAAAGAAATATTATTATCCGTTTGTGCATCAAAAAATTATATGCATGAAAGGTTAAGTAGCAAAATAGTGACTTTTCAATTAAAAAAAATTACATTTCAAGTACATGTCTTCTTTTTTATGTTATAAACTTTTTGATACATACTAACATATTTCTCAATAAAAAAATTTTGTCGTTTTCTCATTATGAACTATATTTGCGTCTGAATAATGTATCATTTTAAGATCTGTAGTAAAATTTGAAATGTATGAAACTATGAGTTATTCTCATAAATCAATTGGAATATTCTTTCAACTCAATTTGTTGTGAGATGAAAGAAATATGAATCTTTTTCTGCTTCCTTGTTTTCCTTTTGTTCTCTATCTTAGTTAATTCTCAAAAATACTGTCAATAACACATTTTAGAGCAACTTTCATCGATGCCATTTCTTGCTTTGTAGTAAATTTTAGATTTTTGTTGGTTTTACCAATGTCAGTTTTGACCTATCCCTGCCCTTCTTTATCCTTGGATGAAGTTTGAAGGACTTCTTATCAAAGTCTTTAGATCTTTGTTTATCAGTATATACCATATAAAACCGATGCCCATCACTTTTTCCTTAAGTGGTGCAACTGTGATGTTTCTCATACTTATTCCTCACTCTCTCCTAGATTACAGCACATCCATCTTAACTTTTTGCATTGCTGTTACATTTGTTTTGTTTGTCAAATCCTGTTTATTGCGCAACATTTCAAGCCATACAATATTTCAAGGTTTTTTGTTTTTCTAGAAATTCTTCCATTAAGTTGATAAGGTATGGAATTGTAACCATGTCACTTAGGAATACCTCTTCCGCTTCCTTCATCTGGTTTGGATATTGGTGGTTTAAGTACTAGAATGTAATGACTATATCATAGTATACTGGCAGTGTGTTACCAGAACTACCCTTAGTTTCGATCCTTACCAACACATTATGCATCTCTCTACTAGTTTTATTTAGTACACGGTTTGGAAATAATTTTTTCATCTTTTTAAGCTATGCTCATCTTTCACTAAAATCCTATTATCCGCACTCTTAATGCATCTAACTTTTCCTGCATTTGTATATTTTCTATCATATTTTGGCTAATTTACAACATTCATTTTCGCCTTATCTTGAATCTCACCAACTATATAATAATATTTTACATGATTTGTGGACTAGTCTTTTTGCAAAGCTCTTGACTATTTTATATTTTTTGAGTCTTTACATTATTTGTTCTTTTCCATTGTTTAGAGCAAATTCTCTTTTCTTTTGGGAAAAAAAAGATGAATTCTCTTTACCTTGGTTACTTGCTGCATCTCATTATTTCACTAAGTATTTTGTCTGTCTTTTACCCTTTGACTCTCCAAAATTTTTTCTTACAGCATTATTTTAATACAATCAAGTCATTATGGTCCCACATTTTACTTGTTTTAGTTCTTAATTTCTAATTCCCTACATTAGTTTTTTGCCTAAAAGTCATTGCCTTTTCCTTTAAACTTTGAACATCCTGTCAATAGGCTTAGCATGCACCTAGACATTTAAGACTAATAGCTTTTATTTTGAGTTCAAGCTTTTCTTGGGTATCACCTTACAATTCTTACATGCTAATCTCTCTTTTTGTGTAGGAAGAGTAATTTATGAGTCTTAGGACTCTGCAAAGTCCAATATCAAATCTACAATTAAATTTGAATCATGAAAGCCAGGCGCGCCATATTACTGTGGTTTTAAAACCCAGACCAAGACATTGAACCAGATGAACCATCAACTAGCTAGGTATCCAGGTTAGACATACCACTTAAGCTGTTTTGCATAGAAAACCAATTTTTTTGGGGGAAAAATCATGAATTGTCGGTCAAACTGGCAATTCAAACATCTGAAGTTCAATTGAACTAGCCAATTTATTTTTATGTGAATAGGACAATTGATTCTAGAGCTAGGGCTTGATTTAATCTCCCTTTCTTAACCTTTGGCCATTCAACTTCCTTTTCAATTAGCCCTGCTCTATTGCATGCATCGTTGGCGCAATGGATGACGGCAACCTCTAAAACCTCTCTTTCTCTTCTCTCCCTCTCACCCTCCCCCTTGTTCTCAATCCCTCTAAGCTTGGCCGTGGTGTAGTAGGCTGGATGTGCAACCTTCTCTCCCTTTCCTATACTTTTTTTGAGTTCTTGCTAAATACCTCAGCATCTGGAACATTCCCTTTCCTTATCATCTGCTCACTTTCTCAGTTCTTTTAACCCTCTTTTTCCATCTTCTAGAAGAAACGCAAGAGAGAATAAATGGAGAGGACCGAAGGCAGAGCAATGTTTATATGACTTTTTTTGATAAAGAATTATTAAAAGATTTAATTCTTGATGCCTAGGTTGATACGTTTGTGTTTGATTAAATGTTCTTCCTGAGATTATGTAATATTTGGATGCTATTTTCTTTCCTCTTGCTTCTTCTTCAATCGCATTTATTGATTTAATCATGCTATATTTGGGGGGATATATATTTTCAAATTTGGATTCCAAATATTAGACAGATTTCAACTATCATCTTAGGCATTTGCACATAGTTGGCACTGTGCTTTGTAATTAATAATTATGAAGTGCTTAAAGTTGGCATGGGGGTTCTTTGAAGTTTGGTAAATACTTTCATATGTATAATATATACAACAAAGGGTACGACTATACAATATTGTAAAATTAATATTTTTTCTTTTCCATATCTGTATATATGAATAAGTCTGTAATTATACTGTATGAATGATGATAATCTACTTATTAATATTCAGAGATGGCCTTAAATAGGAATATTTGGTGAATGAAGATGTATACTGCTGACCCAGATGGTTGGGACAAGGCTGGTTAGTTATGGTCATGGTTATGTCATTATAACATCATGGTTGTTTTTGGTTAACTCTGATAGATGGCCCATAACCCACCTGCTCTTCTGCTTCGATTAACTGTGTGGATTTTAAGGCATTGCATACCATCTATTATATCCTAGACCTCTTATCCCTTCTTGTCCTATAAGCTGCCACGTATCATTGACCTTTCTTCCTCTGATATCACCCTCTATGGATCCATCAAATCTTCTGTAATAATTGCCTTACTTTTCCTCCAACCTTATCAGCGATGCATGAGCACTAATGATTTTTCTATAATATCATTTGAGATTAACTTAATAGCTATTAGCCAATCAGCCACCATTTTTATTTCTTCCACTTTATCTTCTGTTCTTTAACGACTACTATTCTGGCTCTGTTTCTATTATCCTTAGCAACATATAATAGCTTATAGGCATCACTGCTATCTTTCAGAATTTCCACCCTTCTGCTATGTGGTTTTTGTCCCTTTGAGATAAATATTTTTGATAACTTGATTTCCTCACTCCAACACATTACACACACACACACAATTTTTTTGTAAAGAAACCTATTGCTGTTGGGATCAGGTCTAATTGAAGCTCCTTGGGAAATGTAAGCATAAACTTTTACCTCACCGAATATTCAGGTTATATACTATTAAAATAAACAAAAGAAAGAAAAATCTACAGCTCTCTAAGTTGACCTGGAATATTCTGTGGTTCCAGTAACCTTTTTAACCTTTCCTTTTAGTCCTTAGTATCCAAAATTCTATTTCAGTCTTTGTTTAAAATATATTTTGAATGGCAAAGTTCCTCTTTTATATCATCAAAGTACTATTAAAGACAATCAAGTGCATATTGACTCAATCAATTTACATGTGACGTGTATGTTATAGTTGTAATTTGTTTATGTGTGACAACATGCTCAACACAGTTGAGAAAATTTTCTGCATAATTTATTTATGATTATGATAGATAATCAAGGACAACTTTTAAATACTATGGTTAAAGAAATGAATATCCTCTCCCACTTTCTATGTACATGAACACCTAACTCCAACATACATGTCCCTTGGCTTCATGTGCTACTTTGTGCATTGCTTGTTTTAATTTGTAATCTTCTTCTTATTGTTATGCTTTGTTGCTATTACTATAAATAATGCATTATAACAATGTTGAACATATATACAAACTAAATTATGTAACATTGTCGAAAATATCATAAGACTCATGCAAATCACCATGGTATCTACACATGCACTAACATAATTATGTTGAATGAATGATAGTCGCAATATACATTCCTTGTATTTTATGGGCTTATGAGATTAAAATCAAGAAGGTAACTTTGACCTTGAAGAGAGTGACTTATATCACAAGTTTCTGAAGTCTAGGGATTTAAAAAGTTAATTTTAAAGGTCCTATTTATACCTAAAAATAACTGCAGGTCTACTTACTGGACCTATAGATAATATTTCTAACGAAAGCACTAGTTCTCTCTCTCTCTCTCTCTCTCTCTCTCTCTCTCTACTCCCTTGGCTCGTTGTTCTTTTGCTCTTTTTTCTGTTGTATCTTTTTTTTTTTTTTTTTTGGGTGCACCATTCTTGCATCTTTGGAAAAGGAAAAAGAAAAAACATTAAAAAAGTGCATGGCATATGTGTGCATGCACACTTGCGTGTTTGATGGATGGATGTGGGTGTGTGTGTGTGTGTGAGAGAGAGAGAGAGAGAGAGAGAGGTCACTATTGCATGGCATGATCGGGGTAAATTACAAGATAGGTATCAGGGAGGGCAAATGGTGTACATTGTTTGTTGGACAACTAAAGAGGATAGCTTTGAAAATGATGCAACATGAAAACACATTAGAGCTAAATTATAATCAATTGACTTATTAGTAACATATTTTTTTTTAAAAATTATTAACTAGCTTATTCAATAAGATATCTATGAGCCACTCAATGAACTAACTAGGGAGTGATGAAACTAAATAAAATGATAACAATCACAAAAGGACTAGTGTGACTTTATCCAAGGTGATCCATCATGTTGAGATTCGAGAATGATGCAACATGAAAAGACATCAGAACTAGGTGAAAGACCAATTGAAGTTTGTGTGTTGTAATTGTTTACTAGCTCATTGAGTATGATAGCTATGGCCAAAACTAAGGTGATCTATTGTGTTACACAATTAAAAAGCAAGGGTGTAATATGCCTAGAGATGCGATTGCTGAGTTGGATGTGGTAAAACCATGAAGGATATGCCAAGAACAAGTGCATTTTTTGAAGTGCATGAATTGCACCAATTGGATTCAAAGTGGTGAATCAATTGACAAGACGTAGCCATTTGTACTATGGCCTTATTTGGTGGAGCTATTGATGGTAGAGCTATTGAAAGTACAGTTTTTTGTAGTGCAACTTTTGAAAGTAAAGCTTTCATAAAAAAGCTATTTACTATTTGGTAGCTACATTATTAAAGTTTTAACATCTTTTGGTAATCAAACTAAGAAGGTGCTTTTAGGATAAAAATGATAAAAGATATTGTATGATATTTCAACCATCTAACCTATTAAAAATTATTATTATAAATTATTATAATAATATTATAATATAACAATATCATATTATAATCATATTAAATATATCATATTATAGTGCAATAATATAGTATAAGAAAATATAATAATACTCTAATATAATAATGATTATAATGTAAAATTATTATGATATATTATTTGTCTATTATTTAGTAATTATATTATAATATATTATTAAAATTATCATCATTATTATCTAATAATATAATATCGCAATATTGTGATATATTATTATTGTGATATTACAAAATTATGACATTATATAATATAAAAATATTATATTTATATACTATATTATAGTATTTTATAATAATATAATATAATTATTTATTATAATATCAAATATTGTTGTTTTGGTACGAATATGTGACCTTTAAGTTTAGTAAAAAAACAGCTTCTCGACCCATGCTTTTGCTATATTATATTATTATTTTATTATAATAGAGCTTTTGAAGAAAGTTTCAAATAGAACTTTTAACAGCTTTTGATGGAGTCCGAAAGCACTTTGCACTTTTATATCTTTCAAAGTGCTTTTGGGTCCTCCAAAAGCTCAGCCAAATTGAGCCTATGTATAATGGGAAAGGCTTGAAGGTCAGTTTACATGCCTCCAAAGCCTGAAGCCTTGTGTTTCCCTGGAAAACAATGGTGTTCCAAAATTTTCAGATTTGTGACATGAACCTTTTCAAGCCACCCCCCTCCCCCCCCTTCCCCCTCCCCCGGAAAAAAAAAGAAAAAGATGTGTATTAGAATTTCTTGTTTTGTGATGCACGGCTATTGCCCACCAAAAGAAAAGAGCATCTTCCCTGCATGCTCTGGCTGCACCCCTGCCCACCCAAAACTAAACATGCACCCATGGGGCTTGGCTTCCCTCATGAGACCTTTTTGATTGAATCAGAGCCACTTCCTAACCATGTGCAATGCATGTGCTGGACTCTAGTGTGCAATGAAGATTGATGGAGGCCTAACTAAGATGGCAAGCTTTTATTTATGTCAAAGGATTCAAGGAAGAAATCAGATACCTGGGAATGATGATGCATGTAGCCCACAATACAAACAAAAGGGCGAAGGGGTGAAAAGTATCATAAAGCTGACTTTAGGTAATATGGGTAAAAGGCTTGTTGGTTATTACTATTGGTTATATTTCCTGTTTAGAAATTTGTCCTTTGTTTGTATCGTTGTACAACTGCTCTCTTTTATTATATGGTTTAAAGGGCTCACAAATGATGCTGTTAGTGTGTGAGATGACATTATTTCCCTAAACTGATTAGCATTGGTTCTTCTTTATAACTACCCTTGTGTAGGCTGGGTGTATCTCTACAATAAGAGAAATCCTGCTGTTCCCATTCTTTTCATCAGTTTCCTTTGTATGAGCTGCTTAGGTTAAGCGTAAAACGTTGGTGCTTGTATCATGAAGTGCTTGTTATCAAGACAAGTTTTGATGCCACTTTTTCCCTCCTCTAGAAGTGTCATATTCATTTTTAACTCTCATGTTCTTTCCTATCATTCATAAGCTCGAGTTGCTGGGGCCTAATTGTCTTGCTCTCTTCTCTGTTACTAGCAAGAATGTGAGGAGCTGGCAAGGAAGGTGGCTGAACTGAACAGTGAAAATAGTGCACTAACTATAGAACTTGACAATCTCAAGAAATTCTGCAGGGATCTTAAGGCAGAAAATGAATCATTAGAGGTTAGCTAATTTTCTTTTTGGTCTTCTTTTACTTTTTTGATGTCAGACTAGATTATTATTTTCATTTATCGTTATCTGTTATCTGTTGGAAAGAATTCTTTAGTCTGCAGGACTATTATCATGCTTTAGTATTGCTGTACTATTAACTGTAGTGAATAATTGAAACCTTATCTTAATGCCACTGGAAGAATTTTCAAAATGTCTCTGAATCTCTTGTAAATGTGGATCATGACATGCTGGTCATTCTTTCAAACTCAGCTGTCCCACTATAATTTTTCTTTAGAAAACCATGCTTCTTCTGGTTTCCCTTGTTATGATTTCTTGTGTTGGAATCATCCAATCTCGCCTCCTCATGTCATTATTTTAACAGAATTTCCACTGCTTTTTAGAATAATTTGTTAATCTAAACCTATTTATTGCAATAGGCAGGCTTGACTCGCTTCTATGGGGCTGGTGTGGCTTCCGCTTTAGGCATCAAAGTTGAGTCATCAACAATGACACCAGTTGGTGGCGACAGCAGTGGCCATGTTCATCAAAGTCCAGTTGATTCCAATCAGAACACTGGGAAGTGATATACTGGCACTGGTAATCCTGAATCAACCTCGAGATGAATTTAAACCTTTTATTCCTTAACCATCATCCTACGAGACTTGACACTTTTTTGGGCCAAGGAGGATGTTTGTAAAGCTGCCGACATAAATAGGTAAAAGATACTCGAGCTTTCAAGTCTATCAAGTCTATTGAGAGCTTATAGGTATTTCACTGGGAAAAAGGGAGGGTATTTTATGGGTTGATGTAGCAATTTTTTATAGCTCTAGATTAGGGATTTTTTTCCTGACAACTTCACTAATTATGATTACCAAATGTTAATTCTGATGAAAGAGAAACAACCCCTCTCGTGTGTGTGGTCCTGTCGTAGGGGGAGGAAGCTTTTCTGCTTGTTTTGTGGCTCTCTTTTGTTGTAAGGAAATCTTATATCTAAACTTGCCTATGCTTTTGTTTGAACCGGCGTTGCTCCCAGGTTCCTGGTGCAAACAACTAGGAGGCATTGCCAACAGACTGGTTGGCACCGTGGTAGTTGTCTGAAAATGTGTAATTTTTCTTTTATCTTATAATCTTAATGAAGACACATGCATATATATTTATAGGACTGTCATCAGAGTGAAACGGTTTGCAAGTGAATTTCTCACCCATCTGACCAAGGTACTTATCCTGTTTCTTGTTTCCCTTGTGACCGGGATCTAATCTCTTACGTGTTGCTGCTATTAGTGTCGTAAGGGTAGACTTCGATCGTCCAAGTAGATCAGGCGTGGTAGCTCGTCGGCGCACTGGTTATTCCTCGCTTTTTCCGGGGAAAAAGGTGGTCATGGGGACATGACTCCAGAAGATGTACGCTATCAGAATCCATTTCTCTCGTTGAAGTGTGTGGATGAGAGCACCAGCATGCATATCAAAGCATCAAAAGCTCGGGAAATACATTGAAGATTCAAGCATGGTTCCTTGAAATGTATTGGGAAAAGAAGGCTATTGATAAATAGATGATTTTGGTCTATTATGAGCCCAATTCTGACTTGAATGATGAAGTGCAGTAGTTTGTGGATTTTCAGAGAGTCATTGAAAAATGTGGAGACATCTCATCCCGTACAAATCCTCATACAATATGTTACCTAAATATTACAAAATCATAAAGAATACAAATTGGTTTACGTATGAAAATTAATTGGTATGTGAACATGTTTTAAATTCTATATGCTCATCTTAGAGTCGCGGCACTTTTTTTTTTCTTCTTTTTCTTTTTCTCTTCTCTTTTCGCTTTTTCTGTCAATGCACTATTAAAGTTGACTAGCCTGAAAGAAGCCTTGGTGCTAGGGTTGCGATGTCGATCCGGTTTGACTTGCTCTACGGAACCTGGTACGTCATTCAAGTTTAATTTTAAGTTAACAAAAAATAAGTCCAACCTGATTCATGTGTGTTTTGAGCGGATCTAAAAATTTAAATTATATAAAACTTTATTCTAATTACCTTTGCTAATTCATTGAGTCACTCCTCATTTTAACTAATTCTCTTTTATCTTAGCATTTCCATCCCTACTCAGCATATATTCAAAAAATTATAGTTCATGAATTTAAATAGATTCAATTTCTTGCATAAAACTAAAAGTTTTCCAGGGAAAATTCATAGTTAAATTAGCTTTTTTTCCCCTCTGTTTTCTTTCCTCCTCTTCGCGCGCTCTCGTCACCGTGCCGCCCTTCGCTCGTCCCCGACACCTCGCCGCCGGCAGGTAATCCCTCCTCACCGGCGAGGAGAGGGAGAGAGAGAGAGAGCGTGCAGAGAGAGGGAGAGGGCCGCAAGAGGGCCCTCCCCTGACGCGGGAGCCAAGCCAACTCCCGCGCTTGGTTCGGTGTCCGCGGCCGTGCCCGCCGCCCGACAGGACCCTGCCTTTTCGGTGCAACGACACTCGCCACCTGTGTCGGGCCACAGCCCCCACCCAGCCTGGGGCTGTCCATGGGGTCCCGCTGTGAGGAGGCCTACCATGCCGCCGCAAGAAGAGCAGCTGAGGGGGAGGGCCGGGAACGACCCTTCCTTCACCGTGGGTTCGGTGCCCATGCGGCAGTTCGTCGCGCCCGACCGGGCCCAAGCTCGCCCAGCGAACCCCGCCGGCTCGACGGCGTCAGTTCCGGCGCCGTGCCGGGTCCGACCTTGCCGCCGGTGGCCGATCGTGTCGCCTACGGCGGTGAGAGTGAGGGGAGAGGGTCGAATGGCCCTCCCCTATCGCGGGAGCCAAGCCGGCTCCCACGTTGGTCCGAACTCGGCGGCGTGCTGCCGGCTCGGCCGGCCGGCCCTGCCTCCGGCCGGCCGGCTTCCTCACCTGCGCTAGCTGCTGTCGGCGGAGGGTCCGCCGGGCCGGCACGGCCGTGGCCGGCGCGCACGGCATGCGAGGAAGAAGGAGAAGAAAGGAAGAAGAAGAAAAAAAAAAGGGAAAGAGAAGAGAGAGGGGTGGCACGGCCGGCCGTGCTCGGGGCGGTCGCATCGGCCACCGACCAACCTCGGGAGAGGGGCCGGCGGCGCCTAGGCCGCCGGGACCATCCGGTGAACAGAGAAAAAAGAAAAAAAAAAAAAAAATCGTGGGGGGCTCCGCCGCCTAATCCAGTTAGTCCTTTTGGGCCAAATTTTTGGGCCTCAAATTGGGCCCAACCTAATAAAAAAAAAATATGGTCGTGATCAGCATGGATCCTAGTTTGTCGGAGAATTTTTATTTCCCCATTTGGGCTTCTATATTTGGAGATATTCAAGCCCTAAGTTGGGCCCAGGATTAGATTGGGTTAAGTGTAGGAGTCAGTTTGACATCCTAAAATTGAAATTTAAAAATCTAAAAAATTATGTTGTAGGTATCCAGAGGTCCATACAGCTGATTTATGCTTTTGGATTAGCGTTGTGAGGTAAGTAAGCCAGTTATAATATATTTTTTTTAAATCATTATTAAATTATGCCATTATTGAAATAATGAAATTGATTTATAGAATTATTTGAAAAATGATATTTGTGGTACCACATTTATGTAAATGATTATTTGACTTGATTATTATCAATTTCTGTAAATTAAATTGGTATTTTATACATGCAACTGATTATTACATGATTATGTGAAATTACCAAATTTGATAAAATATGAAAAGTAATTTGATTTATGTTTGCTGTTATGCGAATAAATGTTATTTGTGATTGTGTTATTATATGTCATCACGGTCCACATTACATATTACATGACTCCGAGACCTACCTCCACAGGAGGAATATGTAGAGAACACACATCCTAAGGATGTGCTGTGACAGGATACAGCATTATATGCTAATTAACTCCGGCATCCTTCCTCCACTGGGGGCATACAGGGAGTTACATCCTTGGAATGTTTATTACGTGGACGTGGGACATTAGTACAAAATGAGATTTACAGTGATTTGGAATTGAAATGGTATTTTGAAATATTATGTCATATTAATTGCTTCCAATTTATTCGAATATGAGATTTGTATAATTCTATAATATGATGAAATGTTTTTAAATTTGGAAGCATGACATGTATTTGACTTGGTAAAATTCTTATTTGGCTATATCATGTAATAGTAGGCTTACTTACTGAGTGTAAACTCATTAAATCTTACAATGTTTTTTCAGAGCCACAAAATTATCAGGGGCAACAACAGGGGTAATTGGGAGCTTCTTGATGTAAATTGATTATATTTTGTTATATGTAACCTTATTTGGATTTATTTTGAATCTTTGGTTCGTTGCCCAACATTACATAATTTGTATTATGGAGGATTAAATTTTGTATGTTATATAGTTGTTAACCCCCCTTGTTTATAAATGATACTGTACTGGATGCCTTGCATGCCTGGCATGCGGCGGGCTGTCACCCCTGGGCCACCACCAGTTGGGTCCGAGGCGTGACAGCTTGTAGTGGTATCAGAGCAAGGTTTGACATTAGGGCCAAATACATGATTAACTTTAGGCCAAATATTGACATGACATCAGGAGGGTAATAACTCTAGAAAAAATTCAAGTGACTTGTTTAAAAGTGCTTGAGATTTGGTGGGTTATTATGATATTGATTGAAACCTAACCGTGCAAGCGAGTTTCATAATGCATCGTCGCACCAATGGTCGGGCCGACATGAGGGGGACTCTCGGCCGGTGACCTCGACCAGACGGGGGAGGCTCAAGAAGCCTTAGCAGATGCGGGTTCCGTTGCCCCAGTTGGCAATGATCCATAGCAGTTGTAGGCCGAGTTACTCCGGCCTTTCGGGAGTGACTCAAAGCAGTACGTGCCATGCAAAGAAGCAGATTCGGCGGAGACACCGCTGCTATATCTGGCTCTACCGTTCCGCAGACTCAGACTGCTCCTCCTACTCCTCAGACCCAGCCGGACCAGCCCGAACAGTCAGCTCAGCCCTCTCCATCTCAGCCCTGGCAGGAAGGGGGTCGTAGCTTCTCCAAGTTTAAGAGCTTGACCCCTCCTCCCTTCTCTGGATCCACCAACCCACTTGATGCAGAGAGATGGATAAGAGAGATAGAGAAGGCCTTTACGGCCCTTGGCAGCTAGGAGGAGGAGCAGATTAGATTTGCCACCTACCTCCTCCAGGGGGAGGCATATGATTGGTGGCTGATGTTGGAGCAGCACTATGGAGGTCGGGCCATCTCTTGGGAACAGTTTAAGGAGGCTTTTTATCGCCAGTATTTCCCCAGGAGTGTGCAGAGGCAGATGGAGTCTGAATTCATGAGATTGGAGAAGAGGAACCTTTCTGTGGCCCAGTATGAAGCCGAGTTTAGGCGATTGGCTAGATTTGTTCCAGATTTTGTTATGACTGAGAGAGACAAGATCACCAAATTTACCAAGGGACTGCACCCCGAAGTGAGCCGAGGCAAAATATCGCATTTCGAGCTCCCCACTTACCCGGTAAGGAAGTGGTGAGCAAGGCTCGGTCATCGAGAGGGACATGACCGCCATTCAACAGATGAGGGAGCAACGGATGAAGAAGAGAGGACCTCCTTTTGGCCGCCTTCGTGCGGCAGGCTAAGAAGAAGAAGGGTTTCTTTCTGTGCTCCCTCGTGCGTAAGGATAAGGAGACCCGCTGTCCTCATTGCGGGAAGGCCCACCAGGGCAAACAGTGTCGCAGGCTGACTGGTGCCTGCTATATTTGTGGGAAGATGGACCACAAGATGGCTACCTGTTCCCTTCGAAAGGACCAGCAGCCCCCTCCAGATCAGGAGAAGAGTCAGCAGCAGCCCAGGACCCAAGGGAGGGTCTTTACCCTCACTCAGCAGGATGCTGCTGCCTGTAACACTGTGGTGACAGATATGTTTGTTAAATTAAATTATTTCTTTAAAATTATTGCATTTATACCTGGTATAATGCATGGATT
Organism: Metroxylon sagu; assembly: GCA_017589505.3. Classification (NCBI taxonomy): domain Eukaryota; kingdom Viridiplantae; phylum Streptophyta; class Magnoliopsida; order Arecales; family Arecaceae; genus Metroxylon; species Metroxylon sagu. Next base: position 1,376,567 of record JACVBY030000569.1, on the reverse strand, counting down.
ATGGTAGTAGATAGGGGAAAAACATATGATGTTGCATGACATCTAAGTTAAGTTAATCTTTATGACAGGTATGTTTAAAGTAGGCAACACTTATGCTCAAACTTTAATTGATCCGGGTGCCACACATTCATTTGTATCTGATAGTTATCTTGCCAAGAATGCATCATTGACACCCGTTCCTCTAGAGCAAGAGTTGCATATTGCATTTCCAAATGGAGATGTCATGATGGTAGACTCAGTGTGTAAATCCTGCCTGATTGACATGGAAGATAGGAGGTTGAATGCTGATCTGATAGTCCTCCCACTGAATTTCTTTGATGTAATCCTGGGGATGGACTGGTTGGCCTCCTATCATGCTTCTATAGACTGTTTCAGGAAAAGGGTATTCTTTAAAATTCCTAATCTTCCTAAATTTAGTTTTAGCGGGAGTCAAGAACATCTGGCTTCGGTATTAGTGTCAGCTCTGCAAGCTGGGAAATACTTAAGAAAAGGTGGTCAGAGATTTCTTGCTATGGTCAGAGACCTTCAGCAGGATGAACACCGAGTTGGAAGATATTCCAGTGGCTCGGGAGTTTCCCGATGTCTTTCCGGAGGAATTGACTGAATTACCCCCGGATCGTGAAGTCGAGTTCACTGTTGATTTAGCCCCTGGCATTGGACCTATATCCAAAGCTCCTTACCGTATGGCCCCAGCTGAGCTAAAAGAGTTAAAATGTCAGTTGCAGGAGCTTTTGGATCGAGGATTTATCAGACCTAGTGTCTCTCCTTGGGGTGCTCCAGTATTATTTGTCAAAAAGAAGGATGACAGTCTTCGGCTCTGCATTGATTACCGAGAAATTAATAAGGTAACAAAGTGTGGAATAAGTACCTTGCCGAGGATTGATGATCTATTTGATCAACTTCCAAGGAGCTTAGGTATTCTCAAAGATTGATCTTCGATCAAGGTACCATCAGCTTAAGATAAAGGCTGAGGATGTTTCTAAGACTGCATTCAGAACCAGGTACGGCCATTATGAGTTCTTGGTGATGCCGTTTGGGTTGACTAATGCCCCGGTAGCATTCATGGACTTGATGCATAGAATCTTCAAACCATACTTGGATCGTTTTATAGTGGTCTTTATTGATGATATCTTGATATATTCTAAAAAGTCATATGGAGCATGAAGACCACTTAAGGATTGTTCCAGACTCTTCGAAGAAGAAACTTTATGCCAAGCCTAGTAAATGTGACTTCGGATGAGCCAAATATCCTTCTTGGGTCATATCGTATCCAAAGACTCGGTATATCCGTAGACCCTAAGAAGATTGAGGCCGTCGTGAACCGGTGTCGGCCTTCCAATGTATCGAAGTCGAAGCTTCTTGGGCCGGCCAAGGTTATTATCGTAGATTTGTGGAAGGCTTCTCTCGCATTGCTTTACCTCCGACTCGCTTAACTCAAAAGCGAGCAAAGTTTGTTTGGTCGAGGAGTGTGAGGGAAGCTTCCGGGAGCTCAAGTAAGGCTCGGTGTCGGCCCTATCCTTACTCTTCCATCTACATCCGGAGGATATACTTTATTCACCGACGCCTCTCGAAAGGGATTGGGAGGTGTTCGATGCGGTGAAGGGAAGGTGATAGCCTATGCCTTCAGCACAAAGCCTTATGAGCATAACTATCCTACTCGTGACCTGGAGTTAGGCCGCCATGATCTTTGCACCGAAAATTTGGCGGCATTATCTATATGGGGAGACTTGCGATGTGTATACAGACCATCAAAGTTTGAAATACATTTTCACTCAGAAGGAGCTAAACTTGAGGCAGAGGAAGTAGCTGGAGCTACTAAAGGATTATGACCTGAGCCTGCATTATCATCCAGGGAAGGCCAATGTGGTAGCTGATGCCTTAAGCAGAAAGTCCTCTTCAGAGCTAGCTTCCATAATTACTTCTCAGCCTCACATTCACAGAGACCTTGAAAAGTTGGAGGTTGGTTTTGCGAGTACAACGATCCGATGGGCTTCTTGCAACACTTGTACTTCTAGCCAACCACGATTGACAGGATTAAGTCTTCCCGGAAAAGAAGACTTGAAACTACAAAAGATAAAAAAAGGCATGCGATCGGGGGTTCGTAATGAATTTCCAAATAAATGATGATGGATCCTGAGATTTAATACTAGGCTACGTGTGCCAAATGTGGAGGATCTAAGGGCTGAAATTTTGAGGGAGGCTCATTATTCTCCCTATCTTGTTCACCCAAGAGGCACTAAAATGTACAGGAAGACCTACGAGAAAATTTTTGATGGAAAGGAATGAAAGAAATTGCTCAATATGTGTCCAAGTGCTTAGTGTGCCAGCAAGTGAAGGCCGAACATCAAAGGCACCGTGGGACCTCTTCGATCTACGATGATTCCCTTAGTGGAAATGAGAGAAGATCACTATGGATTTTTGTGACGGGTTTACCCAAAACTCCCGAAGCAATGATGCGGTCTAGGTTATTATTGATAGATTGACCAAGTCGGCCCATTTTCTGCCGATTCGAGTTAGGGTCTCTAGTGAGAGATTGGCTACCATGTACATTGAGCAGATTGTAAGACTTCATGGTGTCCCCGAGTCGATTGTGTCAAATCGGGATACCAGGTTTGTGTCCCAGTTTTGGAAGAGTCTTCATAGGGCTCTGGGGACCAAACTAAATTTCAGCACAGCTTTTCACCCCCAGACAGATGGACAATCTGAGAGGACCATACAGATCTTAGAGGACATGTTGCGAGCCTGTGTAATGGACTTGGGTGGTGCTTGGGACAACCACCTACCTTTGGTGGAGTTTGCTTACAATAACAGTTACCAAGCCAGCATCAAAATGGCTCCATTTGAAGCTCTGTATGATAGAAAATGCAGATCTCCCTTGTGTTGGAATGATGTGGGGGAAAGGAAATTGTTGGGCCCTAAGCTAATTCAGCAGACAGTAGAAAAAGTGCAGCTGATTAAGGAAAGACTCAAAGTAGCTCGAGCCAACGGAAAAAGTTATACTGATGTTAGAAGAAGGGAGCTGGAATTTTAGGTTGGGGACCATGTCTTCTTAAGGGTTTCACCAACCAAAGATGTGATGAGGTTTGGACTTCAAGGAAAATTGAGTCCACGATACGTTGGGCCGTTTGAGATCTTGAGTAGAGTGGGGGAAGTGGCTTATAACCTGGCATTACCTCCTGCACTCTCTGGGGTACATAATGTATTCCATATCTCTATGTTGAGGAAGTACATTTCTGACCCCAGTCATGTGATAGAAGCGGAGCCCATTTTGCTAAAGAAGAACTTAACATATGAAGAGCATCCGATACGTATTGTGGATCATAAAGATCAAGTTTTGAGACGGCGTAGCATTCCCTATGTTAAGGTTCAGTGGAGCAATCACTCTGAACGGGAGGCTACGTGGGAACTTGAAGAGCAGGTGAAAAAGAAATATCATCATCTATTTGTATCTGAATAGATATTTGTATATAAGCACAAAAGTGCATTTACTGTTGTATTTTGACCAAAAAGATATATAAATACAGCTAGTAATTTCGATTTTGAGCCTCAAAAATTTTATTCGTGTTGTGCATTAATTTCGAGGCCAAAATTTTTTTATAAGGAGGGGAGGATGTAAACCCCCCATCAGAGAAATTATTTTTTAACATGTACGCGGCGTGGGTGTGCGACACGCGGCGCGCTGCATGCGCGCCAGCGCGCGCGCGCCCACGTGCGCGCACATGGGTTCAGGGGAGGGCTCAGCCCTCCCCTCGCTGAAAGATAAGACAGGGAGGGGACTGCAGTCCCCTCCGTCTTCTTCTTCCCTCCTCTTCGCGCGATCCCATCACCGTGCCGCCCTCCCTCTCGTCCCGGAGCACCTCGCCGCCGGCGGGGCGGCCCCCCTCGCACGGCGAGGGAGAGGGAGAGAGAGAGCGTGTAGAGAGAGAGGGAGAGGGCCGCGGGGAGGGCCCTCCCCGGCGCGGGGAGCCAAGCGGGTCTCCGTGCCGCTTGGTTCGGAGCCGGCGGCGTGCCGCCGGCTCGCCGCTCGCGGACCCGGTCATGGGCGGCGGCCCCCACCGGCGCGGGGCGGCGTTCGGTGGGGTCGGTCGGCCAAGAAAGGTCGGCGGGTGCCACGGCAAAGGAAGAGGGGGAGGGCCGTTCCACGGCCCTCCTTCCTTGTGGGTTCGAGCCGGCGGCATGCCCGGCGTGCCCGCCGGCTAGCTACGGCGGCGACCCCGCCGGGCAGCGTCCGGGGCAAGCCAAGCCGTGATGGGTGGCGGGTCGCCGACGAGGGGGAAAGATTGGAGGGAGAGGGCCAAATGGCCCTCCCCTATCGCGGGGCCAAGTTGGCTCCCGCATTGGTCGAGCCCGGCGGCGTGCCCGCCGGCTCGCCGGGCCCGGGCTCCGACCGGCGGCCCTCACCGGCGCCGGGCGGCGTCCGGTGAGTCCGGGCCCGGCGGTGGCCGGCGGGTCACGCCGGCGCGGTGAGGAAGAAAAAAGAAGAAAAGGAAGAAGAAGAAAAAAGAAAAGAAAGGAGAGGAGAAGGGGGTGGCCGCCGGCGACCGACCTGGGGCCGGTAGTCGACGGCCAGCCGACCCCAGGGAGGGCGGCGGCGGCCCTAGGCCGCCGACCGCCCGGCCACCCCTAGTTCGGGTGAACCGGGGGTGAAACGAGGAAAAGAAAAAAAAAAAAAAAGAAAAAGGATCGGGCAGGCGGCTTCGGCCCAGTCCAGTTAGCCCCTTTGGGCCAAATTTTTGGGCCCCAAATTGGGCCTGGCCCAATAAAAGAAAAATATGGTCGTGATCAGCATAGATCCTAGTTTGTCGAAAAATTTTTATTTCCCTATTTGGGCTTCTATATTTGGAGATATTCAAGCGCCAAATTGGGCCCAAGATTAGATTGGGTTAAGTGTAGAAGTCAGTTTGACATCCTAAAATTGAAATTTAAAAATCTGAAAAATTATGTTGTAGGTACCCAGAGGTCCATACAGCTGATTTATGCTTTTGGATTAGCGTTGTGAGGTAAGTAAGCCAGTTATAATGATTTTTTTAAATCATTATTAAATTATGCCATTATTGAAATAATGAAATTAATTTATAGTATTATTTGAAAAATGATATTTGTGGTACCACATTTATGTAAATGAATATTTGACTTGATTATTGTTAATTTTGATAAATTAAATTGGTATTTTATACATGCAACTGATTATTACATGATTATGTGAAATACCAAATTTTGGTAAAATATGAAAAGTAAATTGATATATGTTTGTTGTTATGCGAATAAATGTTATTTGTGATTGTGTTATTATATGTTGTCACGGTCCACATTACATGTGACATGACTCTGGGACCCACCTCTATAGGGGGAATATGTGGAGAACACACATCCTAGGGATGTGCTGTGACAGGATATAGCATTATATGCTAATTGACTCTGGCACCCTTCCTCCACTGGGGGCGTACAGGGAGGTTACATCCATGGGATGTTTATTACGTGGACGTGAGACATTAGTATAAAATGAGATTTACAGTGATTTGGAATTGAAATGGTATTTTGAAATATTATTTCATATTAATTGCTTTCAATTTATTCGAATATGAGATTTGTATAATTCTATAATATGATGAAATGCTTTTAAATTTGGAAGCATGACATGTATTTGACTTGGTAAAATTCTTATTTGGCTATATCATATAATAGTAGGCTTACTTACTGAGTGTAAACTCATTAAATTTTACAATATTTTTTCAGAGCCACAAAATTATCAGGGGCAACAACAGGGGTAATTGGGAGCTTCTTGATGTAAATTGATTATATTTTGTTATATGTAACCCCATTTGGATTTATTTTGGATCTTTGGTTCGTTGCCCAACATTACATAATTTGTATTATGAAGGATTAAATTTTGTATGTTATATAGTTGTTAACCCTCCTTATTTATAAATGATACTGTACTGGATGCCTTGCATGCCTAGCATGCGGCGGGCTGTCACCCCTGGGCCACCACTAGTTGGGTCCGGGGCGTGACAAGCTGAAGCCAGCAGTGCTTGGCACAAGGCTGTAGTTGACAGTGCAGATTCTGGAGAGGGATAGCGTCTCCAAAGGTAACACTGCATCAATCTAGACATCTTCATCCTACGCATCATCGTCATTGGAAGGATAGTGATTTGATTTCTTAGGTGGGTTTGAACGAGGGAGAGGGACCTAAGGAAGGGATAGGAGGTGAGACAATGGAAGGAGAAAGGGAGGAGAGAGGTGAGCTAGAGGTTGGTGAGGCAAGCGAAGGAAGAGGAAGAGAAAAGTGGAGAGGAAGGCTGATGTGCAATTTAGAAAAGTAAAATATTAAATTTAATTTTTATTTATTTTATACATAAAAATTTATTTTAAATCTATAATTTTATATAATGGGTTAAATATAAGAACTCATTAAGGAATTTTATTGTGGAATGTATTTCATTTATAAATGAAACCCATGATATTTTGTATTTCAAACAAAGCCTTAACAAATTTAATATAGTTAACGTATTGTGACCTTAAGAACGTAAACAATTATAGTGGTCACTTAGCTTTTCAGATGCTATATTATCATATAAAGATGATGAAGTTGTGTTAGATTCATATAAAAAATGATTTGGTAGCAACTAACAAAGAGCAGTTATCTAAATTACTAGAAAAAAATTGATGATGTAATAAGTAATATTTAGTTAGAAAAGGCTTTAAGTGCAAAGAAAATATCAAAGTCTAGCAAGTATTTAGTTCAATTATATACTAGAAAGATCCTAAATACTTATATAAGAACAAAGAGCCTAAATAATATCTTATTAGTTAGTTTTTTTAAGGTAAGGTTCGAGTTATTGCAGATGGTATCAAAGCAAATTCAATTCATAGCTAGTATAGATTAAGGAACACTACAAATGTACTCTATATATTTATAATTGAATTCGATTGGATTTGAATATGAACCATCAGTCTAATAAGAATGTTGAAACTTAAAATAAGAAGAATATATGAGAATTCATGCTGACAAGTATTTAATTTAATATTAATTATATATTAAAAAAATTTAAATACTTATATAAGATCTAACAGTTTAATAATAATTTTTTTATTAATTTTTTAAAATAAGATTCTAAGGTGCTACAGGGAACTTTTAAATTTTTACAAACTTAAGCGCAAAGTTCTCGTTTCTTATGCCTACCTTTAAACTAATACCGCACCACCTGTCAAGTCAGATTTCTGAAGTGCACCATCGTCAAATTCTTGGGAGTCTCAATAAATTTGCTTTAGAGCTACACGAAAACAGATGCATTCACAAAACGAGCATTCAAGTTCTGAGCCTCGGTAGGTTCTTGAATTTTTTAAATTTTTAGAAAATAAAAATATTTTTGAAAAGTCTAGTCTCTATGTCATTTTCTCCAACAAAAGGGAGCACTTGGATAAATGAGTACATGGCGTCGACTAAAGGTAAGAGATCAATTTGCTTCGTGCAGGACTATAAACACCCAAAGTTGGGTACCTTAAAAAGGTGTCATCTTATAAAGCCCAAGACTTCATCCATGCATCCATATTTCATATCCTCTTGCATGCCCAATGATAGAAGCTCACTTGCATTAAAAGTGTTTAAACGTTAGGATATTGCCATCGAGGAATGTTCTCTCCTCTTATATTTCAACAACAAGACTGCCATCAGGATGTTCTGACAGAAGGTGTTCAAAACTTAATTTTTAGCATCCTCATGCTTATGATATTATGGAGCAGCCTCAATAGCATGGTGTCTTAATATAGCAGGTTTTTATTGCTAAAAAATTTTTGCAATAAGTTTCCAAAATATGTTCACACAAATTTATCTTTTGAACTATTAATAGAATAAGATTATTCTCTGTTAAAATCTTTATAAATATCCATTCATCTCTCTCCCTTAAAAGTAGAGTACATGTTCACAATATTCTGCTCTACTTCTTGCTTTTAAATGGTGAGATGTACTAAAAGAGCTATGAAGCCTATTTGAGATAGTTATTAGTTCCAGCTATTGACCAACAGTTATCTTACAGAGTTGTTAGGAAACAATCACTTTAGAATTGTTTGGAGCAGGAGGAGTCATATTTTCATATTAAGTCTTTATTTCTAAAAATTAAAGATTTTTAAAAATTAAAAATTAACATCCTTCATCTTGTTAATCTTATATTTCTAAAATTGAGTACAAATGAGATTTTTAAGAATAAATTTAAGATGCTAACCAATTTATCTAAAAATTTGTATGAGAATGCTCACTTCGAATAGCTCCTTAAAGCATCCCAGAGCCAATCAGATAGAACTATGTTACGATACAAAGAGGGTAGAGCAAGGAATTATTCTTTACCAGAGGCACCTTGGATCTAGCATAGGCTTCACTTAGGCTCACTTCTCTTTCCTTACACCATCTCCTTTTCTATTTCTCTATATTTCACTGCCTTGCTTTCCCATGCATGCATTAGCTTGAATGTACCATCCCACCCTTCCTTTATAAGTTTTTTTATTTTTATTTTTATTTGATTAGGGGAAAGAGTGAGCGATCATATTCCTTTCCTTCCCCATCAATTTTCTTTGATATGTATGGTGACATGGTAGTTTTTATCATTAAAATATGCATTCATCAGTCCGAAAGATTATTTCAATTTGATCAGCATAGAATGAATTCAAAGCTCAACTTTCATTACATCTCGTATTAACTAGGTTTTCCAATACCACCTGACTCATCTAAGTTAGAGCTCGGATGAGAAATATATGGTTAAAATATCGAAGCTATAACAATGCGGTTCAAGATCAGAAATCTAATGTCCATGCTATCATATATTGACGTCCTACCCAGTTAACCTAGAATGTTTCTGGCGATGGGTTATTTTTGGTGACTAAAATGCACTAAGGCTGAGAATTTATTTCAGAATGTTTGGTTTGCAGAACATTTGAGTCCTGAACGAATTCTATGAGCATCCTACCAATGTAAGAGGTTCTAAAGCCAATAAATCCCTCTATGTACTCATTTTTCATTTATAAATGAAAATTTCTCTTTTAACCACATGTTAACTCATGGTTATTCTTAAACTTTTCTTTGCATGGGGAATTATGGGGATTGATGGTGGTTTACTGGTGGATTTTGATGGGTCGTGGCCTTCTTCAAAGGAATTTTGACAAATTCTAGGCAATTGTGAGGGCCTTTAGTAGCAAGGTAAGCTCCTGGGTATTCTTAGACAGTGTTTAATTTTCCTAGATATCCTTTACCTTGAAATTTTCGAAGATAGTTCTATTTTATTACTTCTATAACTAGTTTAGCCTCCTAGTGTCGATTAAAATTTCACTGTTCACTTTGAAGTTCGCACAGAGCCTTTGGGTCTGCACCAATTCTTGCAGCATAGGATATAAAACAGTGGCATGCATAGACCTCTTGAGCTATGCATACATTACAGTGTTATTTTATTTAAACAATTTTTCAAGTATCATTAGATCCAATGACAAGGAATTAGATTTGAACTCTTTGGAGATTAAAACACATTCCTTTGCCATTGCAACAAACCTGATGCATTGAGCAGGCAAAAAGATGAATACTATATATTTAGTAATCAGAACCCTTGAATATTAAGAGTGGTTGGCCTAAGCTTCCGCCGAAAAAGAAAAGAATGCCTTAAGAAAAAAATATGAGGGAAGCATCAACGAACTTAAGCTTAGATTTTTCATAGTATTATACTTATGATGCCCTTTAACCACAACTATGAGATCTAAATCGAAAACACCAACAACATCTTAATTCCCCTCTATCAAAGAAAAGAAGTAAAAAGCAACAATTTTAAGTATGTAGCTGGTTTTTATATAAACACTGTCTCCAGGCAAGCATCCTGGAATCTAATTCAAAATTGTTGTAAAACTGTTGTTAACTTTGATTGGTCTATTCAGAGTAGTTGTAAATGATGAATTCGTTGAAAGTTTGCCATCCATAAATCTTTATATTAAGATGTCGGCGCATTAACATATTATATTCTTATGTTAGTTCAATAATGCATTCATTTGGGTGAGAGTTTTTGCAATACTTTAAGGCTTAGCACTCCATTGCAAGCCACTGTTAAATATGAGCCTGAGTGAAAGTTTATGGGGGTGTCAAAGCCGGTGTCCCTATCATCATTGATAGGTGGGACGACATTGAGAAGTATGATCATGATAAGAGGTCAGCAAAGTTGTTTAGGGGGTCAAAGTGCTCTCACTAGCACCACTTGGCCATGGATTAAGATCATAAACCAACATGCTCCATCTCATCTACTTGAGTAGGCTTCATGAATCATTCTTCATAATTAATCTGCAACTGTCATGGCTAATGTCTCCCTTTTTGCTTGGATTTGGGATATCATCTTTAATCATGCATCTCTCTTCAAGGTAGGTAAAGACTTGATATATGGCTACTTGATACCATCTGCTAGTCAGTCTTTGGGAGTTTTTCTTTGTTAGACGTTGTCTTGGCCCCTGTTGATCTTGGATGTATATGTAGCTTATCCACTTGCATCCATTTTTAATCAGACAGCAAAGAAAAGTGCATACATACTACCAGACTAAAGTTCAAGCACTTTGTTTGCACCTTGAGATGAAAACTAGCATCAGAATGCACCTATTTTTTGATGTATTATACACCACTTCCCTCACACTTTCCTCACATATGCATACATAGATGCATACATACAATTTGATAATGTATACATAGATACATACATACAATTTGATAATGTGATAGGATTCATTGCTTCCACAAACAAGCAAGTCCTGTCATGTTCCTTTCCTTCCCCATCTCTAATGTGGGGACGCAGCAAAGACGGGCAAGAAGAGATGGCCCCTTTTTTTTTTTTTTTTTTTTTTGGGTGTATGTTTGCATTGCTTCGGCCGTAGGAACTCCTTGGAGGGGAGGAAAGAACATGCCACCATCCTCCCTTTCTAGCCAGCAAGGCTCAGACAATATAAAAAGGGAAGGTGATGAGGAGAGAAACAAAAATAAGACTCTTTTTTAAGAGGGGTTTCATTGCAAGGGAGGGGGGAAATGGGTCGCTTTCCGCTTCATGAGAGCAGGTCTTGTTAGCCATCACATGGGGGTTGGGATAAACAAAAGCCAGTGTTTCTGACAAGTCCAAACTATGGTTTTCCTAAACAATTCCACCGGCCCTCGGCATGTCCCCCTTCTCTTCCATGCAAGCCCCCTCCCTTCCTACTCCTCTCTTTTGGCGCGGACAAGGGAACACCCACGGTTTGGCAAGTTCATACCCAGCATACACCTTCTCTTTTATTAGTTTTGTGCCCACCTCTTTTGTCTCCCTCCTTGCCCTCTCCATCTGGCGAAGAGAGAGAGAGAGAGAGAGAGAGAGGAAACACTCCAAACTTCTAAGACAAAATTGATGGACTAGGTAAAGTTCTTAAAACTATGATACATCCAACAACCATTCACGAGATGTACAGGGCAATGAGATGATGCACGGGCCAGCGAAGAGCAGCACGCAAAACTAATTTCCATGGAACTTAACTCATGATTTGGTGTGCAAAAGAAAAGCCCCAAAAGCTATGATTGTGGAAGATCAACGAGAAAGAAATATTAAAGTTCATCACTCGGACCCCATTATATCTTAATAGTCAAAAAGCAAGCAAAAGAATAACATAAGCATCCACCTCTGATTCTAGTTGAATTCATGGTTCCATTTTAATAGAAAGCCTTTAAATACAACCCTTTTTCTTACATATTTTTAAGCATTTTGTTGGTACATTTAGATTTTTTTTTTTTTTTTTTTTTTTTTTGGAATTAATTAGAGTGCTTTACTAAACATAAATATATCTAATCCTATTTAATGTTATTACGAGTGGTCCCATTTGGTTTCTGTTTACAAGACAATGGCAGCGAAGCCAGGTTAATGGCTGAGAGGAAACAAAAACGTTGTGTTTTTAAGCTGAGGCGGATCAGACGGTCCAAGGCTTGGGATTACACCCATCATCAAGTCCACAGCCCACACGGTTCAGACCTCAGGGACCGTCCCCACAGCATTGACAAGACCCATCGCCCAAAAGTCCCAGTGTCCCCTCATAATTGACCCTGTGGGGCCCATCAAAACTCAAACCTAAGGACGCCGTATCCAAAACCAAGACGACCACTAATCAATTGCATCGGATGGTGTGGTCTCCTCGGCCCCACCAATCCAACGGCCACGGATCAAATAGTGAAAGCCTCATGCGGTTAACTATTTTAATTAGGAATTAAATCCAATTTAGATCAGTGATGCTATTTTAGTAAATATTTAAAACTATAGGGTCTATTTCACTAACGGTTTGCATGCAGTTGTCCAATCGAATTCAGTGCATCCTCGATTTGTTGCTTCTCTCTCTCTCTCTGTGAAAAACTTAGAAGACATCTAAATAATCGCTCTGGCGGCTTCTATTTAAACCAACAAACGAGTCTCACTGCTTTCGAACTACTTAATATTTGATTCGTAATTAACTAGACTAACTTTCGAATTAATTTAACGTTAATCCAGTTTAACCATGCAATATTAACGGCAATGTTTCGTGTCATCCAAAGTCGTGCCAGTAAATCGTGTTAGGATCTAATTACAGTCCTAACCACGGTTTAAAATTAACGATGGAGATAGGATGGTCGAGTAGGGGTTTTTCGGTCAAATGGGTTGGGAATAGAGAAAAAAATAAATAAAAAATTAAAAAAATAATAAAAAAAAGCTGGCCATGGAGCGTCGCGATCTGACGTCTGCCTCCTGTCGCGGGTGGGGCCTGCCGGCGTACTCGCGGGGCGATCAGGACCGTCGGTTTGGTGGATATGCCCGAGGACGGGCGCCTGCCGTCCGACCGATGACCTGTCCCTCTCATTCTCGAACCCCATTGGCCGTTAGCAGTCTGAGATTGGCTGGGCCCACCGGATCGGACGGCCTCGATCAACGCGCGGCACATCGACGGGAAAGGTGGTCAACAGCTAGGTCTGGAGCTCGGCGGTCCCCACCGTATCCCTAGATCAGAGCCGTCCAATCGCTAGAGCCTACGTCCCCTGATTGCAAAATGACCAAAATGATCCTATACGGACAGCTAGTCGTAAGTTGGTCATTTCTCATGGAGATATATAGGCGCATTTAATTCCAAAAGTAGGGTAAAAGTTGTTCGTGTGTTAAATGTCTAAAATGCCAACGGTCGAGTGGGTTGCCAGGACAGAGTTGGGGGTATTTTGGTCAGATAGTAACCAGAGTTTTTAGGCTAGGCCGTCTCTCCCTTTTTAACTGCGACTGGCGACGCGCTTGGAGGTTCAGAAGGTAAAAGAAATAAAAATAAGAAACGAATACTTTAATGTTGTTTGTATATATTATTTAAAAATTTGAAGAAAAAGAAAGAAAGTATAATAAAAAAATAAATAATTTCACTTTAATACATATTAGTTAAGCGCCAGGGGAAGATGAGGAAAGGAAGATTTTGGGCTGGCAAGTCCCACACCCATTTGAAGAATTGGAAATAATTATTTATTTTCTCAAAAATAAATAATCATTATGAAATTGGAAAAATAAGACAACGTTCTGGAGAGAGAAAGGGGGGGAGGGAAGGGAAGGAGGGAAGCACTTTACCACTTTTTTATGTTGCACGCATCCATAACACCGGAGAGAAGGTCACAGAGTATCACTTCCAACCCTGCATCTCTTCCATCTCTACAACTCCATCAAACCATCCGGAGAGCAAGGAGAGGCTAAAAAGCAACCGGAGAACAGAGAAAGAGAAGAATTGGAGGAGGAGAAAGGTTGAGGAAAATCTAGGGGATACAAAGGACAAGGAGATGGAGAAGTGCCCTGTGAGATTGTAGGAATATATGCATTAATCCCACTACAAATAACTATTAACCTCCCATGGTTGGACAAATACATACAAACAAAACCAGTCTCCAAATATAAAGCCAAAGTCCAGATCTTTATTATCTCTATCTTTTAGTCCTACTGCTACCACTACTATTCTCAAAATCCATCTCATAGTAGAGAGAGAGAGAGAGAGAGAGAGAGAGAGAGAGAAGAGAAGAAGGTGGTGGGAGTTGGACTTGGGGGCCAGAGGGTTTTGTATGTGGTGAAGAGGTATTAGATGAGGGGGATGCCCTTCAGTCTCCAAGAGGAGGGGGCCTTTGAAGTCTTAGTAGTAGGGGAAGAGGAAAAGAGCCTCTTTTGGGGCAGCGGCGACGGTTTTGGGAACAATAAGCGGCGGAAGGGACTGCCGGAGGGCTTGGAGCCTCGGTCGGTGCTGGATAATAGGAGGAGCCCCAGTCCACCAACGTCCACCTCCACACTGTCTTCCTCCCTGGGCGGCGGCGGCGGCGGCGGCGCTTCCTCCGACACCGCCGGCGTGGCGGCGGTCTCCGACAACCCTGGCCCCCACAGATGGCCCCTCGCCGCCGCCGCCGCAGCCAACCCCCCGGCGGAGGAGGGCAGGAAGGAGGACTGGGCTGCGGAGCTTCAGCCCATCCCGGCTGCAGCCCTGGAGGGCGGTGGCGAGAAGTGCGGCGGCGTTGGCCTCGGCGCCGTGGAGGATTGGGAGGCGATGCTCTCGGAGTCTGCCGCCTCCCCCGGCCAGGAGCAGACGTTCCTCCGGTGGATCATGGGCGACATCGATGACCCCGCCGGGCTCAAGCACCACCCGATTCCCCCGCTAGAGATCGACGGCGGCGGCAGCGCCGGCGGCGCCTTCGGCCTCGTTGATCCGGGCTTCCGCCTTGACCCCATCGGCAGTCTCGGCGGCGGGGGAGCGGCGGCCTCGATCTCCACATCCAATCCTTCTCCATTGATTCCCTCTGTTACCTCCGCCGGTGTATTCGGTCCCATTAGCAGCAGCAGCGGCGTCAAAACTCCTTCCTTTGGAGTCGCGAACCCACCGAACTCCACCTTCGTCCCTCCGGGGCCGGCGAACAGCCTTCCTCTGCCGCTCTCCCTGCCGCCGGGCAGCTTCTACCAGGAGCCCGTGGAGGAGAAGCCGATCATCTTCGGGCCGAACCTCCTCTTAAGCCAGCACCAGCAATCCCCGGCGCCGCAGAACCCGGCCTTCTTCCTGCCCATCCCCCAATTCGACGCCCAGCCGCCGCCCCACCTCCTCCCGCCCCTGCCCAAGCGCCCCCATCCGCTCTCCGTCGACCAGATGGCCCCGAAGCCCCCCTTCTCCGACTCACCCGGCCCCGACCTCTTCCTCTGCCGCGGTCAGCCCCAGCCGCCGGCCTTCCCGCCGCTAAATGTCGCTTCTTTCCACCTCCAACAGTGCCCCAAGGTGGCCACTGGCGGCGAGGCGGCGACCGGCGCCGCCCAGCAGCAGCAGCAGCAGGAGGCATTGGTCGTGCAGCTGTTCAAGGCGGCGGAGCTCGTCGAGGCCGGGAACACCGTTAGCGCCCGTGGGATATTGGCGCGGCTCAATCACCAGCTCCCCTCCCCCGTGGGGAAACCCCTCGTCCGCTCCGCCTTCTACTTCAAGGAGGCCCTCCACCTCCTCACCTCCACCGTTTCCCCCAACCCGCCTCCCCATCCCACCCCTCTCGCCACCCCCCTCGACGTCGTCTTCAAGCTCGGAACCGTCAAGGCCTTCTCCGACGTCTCCCCCGTCTTCCAATTCGCCAACTTCACCTCCGTCCAGGCCCTCCTCGAGGAGCTCGGCGCCGCCCCCCGCATCCACGTCGTCGACTTCGACATCGGCGTCGGCGGCCAGTGGTCCGCCTTCATGCAGGAGCTCGCCCAGCGCCGCTGCACCGCCGCCGGCGCCGCCTCCCCTTCCTTAAAAATCACAGCTTTCGCCTCCCCCTGCTCCCACCACCCCCTCGAGCTCCACCTCACCCGAGAGAACCTCTCCCACTTCGCCGCCGACCTCAACATCCCCTTCGAATTCAATGTCCTCAGCCTCGACCCCTTCGACCACTCGCTGCTCCTGAGCCTATCTTCCGGCAGCGTCGACGAAGCCATTGCCGTCAACCTCCCTGTCGGCTCCGCCGTCTACCCGCCAGTTCCGACCCTCCTCCGCGTCGTCAAGCAGCTTTCCCCAAAGATTGTTATCTCCGTGGACCACGGCGGCGACCGCAGCGACCTGTCCTTCGCCCACCACTTCATGCATTCTTTACAGTCCTGCACCATCCTCCTGGACTCCATCGATGCGGCGGGCACCAACCCTGAGGTGGTCAGCAAGATCGAGCGGTTCCTCGTGCAGCCGAGGATCGAGAACTCCTTGCTGGGCCGCCACCGGAATGCGGACAAGATGCTCCCTTGGCGGACTCTCTTCGCCTCGGCCGGCTTCGTGCCCGTGCAGTTCAGCAACTTTGCCGAGACGCAGGCTGAGTGCCTCCTGAAGAGGGTGCAGGTGAGGGGATTCCATGTGGAGAAGCGCCAGGCGTCGCTCTTCCTCTGCTGGCAGCGAGGAGAGCTTGTCTCGGTGTCAGCTTGGAAGTGCTAAAGGAGCTCCCTTCTCACAGGCATGTCATTAAACTCAAGTTAGTCTCACTATCTCAGGCCTAGACCAATTGCAAATTGTGGGATCTTCTGTGGTGGCAACCTGTTTTGTGGTCGAATATGGCATTGCCTTTCCAGTAATTTCTCTTTTCTCTATTGTCATGTGGTTCCAATGGCAATTTAACAAACTGGGAGGTCTGGTACAGCTTTAGTTTCGCCTTCTTGTTATCGTTATGGACATTGGGTAGTAATGCTTATGGTGTCTTGATGTTATATATCTGAGAAGCACTTCATGTGGATGTACGCTTGACTTAAAGGATAACAACTGGCTAAGGAGTTTAACATCCTAGAAAAAACTTATATTAACTTACAAATTTTGGATGCAGCACGGGAAAGCTTTCCATTATCTATAGTCACTGTGCATTGTTTGTGATTGTACTGCTCATTTTGATATCCTAGGTACTGTTTCAATTTCTTCTAGGATCAAAGTTGCTGTCAGATTGATTGCTCCACAGTGAACTACATTGTTGTGTCATTATCTGTATGTACTCCATGATCACAACTTCTCACCATATAAATCATATTGATAGTAGAAAAGAACCACCTATGTCTCTGAAATTTACCATTATGTTCACTTTCTATTAGTTCGTTCAAGGAAAAATGATTTCTATATGCCTGTACAACCATGCAAGCATAATGTGATTATGCTTTGTTTACTACAGCATTGAGCATTTTTAGCAATATTTGCCAAGTTTTCTGGTGTGTTCTGACTGTTACCAGTTTGCTAGCAGAGATCGCTTCTATGCAATTGGTAGTTTAGGATTCTTATGTCTAACAAGTGAACTAGACTTGTGCAGATGACGGTTATGGTTGACCATCATAACATTCCTTGCCCTAACTATCTGAAATGTGAATTAGCATGAAATGGTGTTTCTTTTGGTCCATGTTCTCCCATTGTTCGGAGAAGAAACCTTTGTAAAGTACTCATGGAAGGCTAAAACTTTCTGAAAAATTCCAACATAGAATAGAATGGTGCTGTCACTGTATAATCTGGATTTATGTGTTTGCTTGGTTGTCGCATAGAGAATTATTCTCAAAGTGGATGGTGCTTTTGTGGTCCTGAAAGAGTTAAAAGTTGCCAGCAAATGTTATTTCTCTAAGAAAGCCATTCTTGTTTGGCGTTGTGATTGTTTGATCCTGTTTATTCCTGCTTGTGCTGGTGAATGTGCTGCATTTTCTGCTGGTTCTAACCTGCTACATGTCTGTACTGACCATTTAATAGCAACCTTTGGATGACTCGGGTAAGGCTATGCTTCTTATTAAGTGCGTGGCAGTTAGGCTATACCTACCACAAAGACCAAGAAGAAACATTTATTATACCCATCTATCTTTTGTGTGAGTTCCTGTCCTTAAATTCACAACCTCCTTGAAAATGTGCAAGGCATGTCTTTCAAGCTGTCTCCTGATGTTTATTTCATATCAAGCAAACTTTTTATTTGTGATACTGGTGATAAAATCTCTTCACAATTGAAAGCTTTTTTCTGTTAATGAATCCAGGTCCGGTGTTTATTTCATGCATTTCTCTCTCTCATTTGGCCCATCAAAATCTGTAAACTTTTTTGGTAACATCTTGTTAGAAATTGCTTCAAATGCTGGTGGTGTTCATGAAGATAGTGTCTCATTCTTAGTACAGTTTAGCTCAAAGATAAAAGATGGTGTTCATGGTTTCCATGACTCTAGAGATAACAAACTTGATAAATTCGGGTTGGTGGAAAAAAACTACTCTTCGTTTTGGCCAAGGTTCCAAGTCTGTTTAAGTTTGAATTATAATATTTAAGAGACTAAGGTTGGTCCTACAATCTTTCAGAGATTATGAGCTTTCCTGTGAAGCATTTTTTTGTTTCTTTCATATGCCTTAGTATGATAGCAATTGACATGAAAACCAAATTCCTTCCCGCCAGGGAATGCAATCTTTCTTTATTATACATGTTTCATTCACCAAATCTTCTTGTGATTTAGGTAGAGGCTTCTCTTTCATTATTAGTATCATGTGGGTCTTTGTTGTGGTAATCTTTTATGTTTTTTCTTTATTTTTTTTAAGCTCATATACTTGCAGTGTCCTTGTGCATTGAATGTGATCAAGGCATTCAATTTGGGTTCATATACCTTTATTTTTTTTTATGTTCTTTCTTTATTTTTTTTTTTTAAGTTCATATTACCTGCGGTGTTGTTGTACCTTGAATGTTGTTGGTATATTATGATCGAACGGCGAGTCCCACTCAGGTTGCATGTCAAGCGTGGCTCCTCAACAAATGGTCCTGTCTCAATGCAAGGGGTTGTGATGGCATTATTTTCTCTTGGTATAAAAGACTCACAGCTAGACATCAAAATTAATTATGATTAATGGGCTTATTTTAAAGCTAACTCTATGGATGTGTCACATGGTCCATGTCCCTCCTCACATGTTAGGCTTAATATTTCATTATTTCTTTCATCATCTAGCGTCCTCTGGATGGTCCCTCCTACCAGTATATTTTTTATCCCTTCTCTCAGTGGTTCAGAAGCTGGTTTTATCTTTTAATTGAAAAGAAAGCACGGAAGATTTAAAAAACTAGAAACCCCATGTTGCAGGTGGAATGGAAGTCTTAAGTCTTCTGTTATCATATGACACTTAGGTAACTTGATAAATTCCATGCCAACATGCCCCTGAAAGTGGACAAATCAACTCCTATTTTACTTTTAATTTCAAATCCCACCCATTATAATCTTTCCTGTCCTCCCTCGTTTTTAATAAACTGGGTCCTGCCTGCACTTCAAATCATTCTTTAATCATCTCCCATATGGTCACCAGAAGAGCTCCTGCCTTACCTTCCAATTTTTCTAATACTGAAACTCTGAGGACTTCTTGGATTTTGAGTATTGAGGCTTTAAGGAGAGGACTAATCCACACAATTGACCTACACACCTATTGTTTTATAATTTTTCAAAATCCAGTGGAAGGAGCATTCATGTTTACAACATGAGCATTCATCAGTCCCCATTATTGCTGGGAGGATTGAGACCACCCCTTGTGAAATTATGGGACCACAGCCAGCACTGGGTGGGAGAAAGTGATGGTGGTGGAGTTTCTCAATACAAACGGTGCATGGTAAATGAAATGTTTTGGAGGGGCCGTGTTCTTGGGAAAGCTGGGAGGAGCCAAAGACCTCAAGCTTCCATGGAGCATTAACTATAGAACAGTGCTGATACCTTTCCTTGCATGGGCTGCAGGCAAATATAAAGAAAAGCCTATGGTTACAAGATCCCTTGAAGTTTGTTCCTTGCTATTTAGGGAAGGCACCTTAGAATTAAAGATTCCTTATCCTAAAAGCATCAAAGTTAGAGATATGATGCCGAATTAAGAGATCTTAAGTGCAGATGGATCAGGTTACATGGGCCTCGAATATGAGAATAAAAAGATACACCTTATCAAGACTCCTTGGCAGCATATGCTGTGGCATTCTAATGTTTGCTTCTTCTTCGGTATGACTTCAAACCATTGCATCTCTCTTTTGGCATCATTCAGGAGGCTAGAAATACTTGGAAGGATGCTTTGGTGTCATTCAGAGGATAAGAAATTTTTACTTGAAGTCAGCATGCAAAGCGGATATTTTGCACATAACTCGTTTCTACATTACTTTCTTCCTTAATTTCTCTCCTTTCTTCCATTTCTAAGGTTTCTTGCAGTTTCTTATAATGCCAAGTGTCCAGTGTATGCAAGCTTATGTGATGTTTTAGGGCTTGGTTAGGTAGTTTGATTTGGCTTGAAAATATGATTACAGAGATGGACTTGGCTTGTGAATTGACTTGTTCCAATAGATCAAGGGTCAAGCTTGAATACATAGAAGCAAGCTTAGTTAGTTTGAATACTCTTATTATGTTGATATGTCAATTAATTTAAAATTAAAACTTTGTTGCTGCTGCTATTAGAGCTGAAGTTGCAGCAGCTTAGGTTCTGTAGTAAGGTATCATGCTTGGAATTTGAACTGAAGAGAACTTTACTTTTGGATGGAGGAAGGGACATGGATGGCTTACTCTTCAATGCAAAAGATTATGCACCTCCATTGGGGACCATGAATGCTAAAGGAGAGCCAATACGAGCCACTCTTTGTTGACGGGGGTCAGATGTGGGGGTTAAAGCTATTTATAAGGCGTTTCAGATGTGCCACACTTGATGAAACGGTCTCATCTAGATGGAGGCTGGTGAATCTTTTCTTATAGATGAAAGGAATCACAATGATTTTCCATATGTAGTACAGAGCCCATTCCTGTTTATTATTTAGAGGGAAAAGAGTGAATTTAACTCTTAGAGTGCATTTTATATAGGGTTAAAGTGGATGAAAAATTACACCTATATGAAAAGGAGCTAAAATATTAAACTAACAAAATATTAAATAATTTCATAATTTCCTTCCAAATATAAATTTTTTTTTTACATTAATTTTATTTCAAACATAATTAACAATTACACCTATAATATTCATCCTTTATTCATCAATATAATCAAATATAGAAAAATTTTTACAGTCTTAAAATTTGCACGAGAAAATGTTACTTTTGTAACTCTTTACCTCCATTTTTCAAACCCTATGCCAAGGAGAAAGTTCTTATGAATCAATATTCTACAAGGAAGTTGCGATCATTTGCTTATTATAGAGGATTCTCTTCTCCTTATTTCATTAGTGCATGAATGCGCATGGCATATTTAGTGAAAGCAACATTTTGAGAGATGGTTGTAACATCAATGATCAATTTGTTTGGAGTTGCTTTGATGAATCTACTTTAGATCTAATATAATGTGATTCTTCCTTTCTTTGATTTAGTGTTTGTGTATAGATAATTATTTTTAGGTGAAAAAGACATATAGACTTACGAAGGAAAAAAAGGCACATATCTCTTAAATTTGGTAACTAATTTTTTTAGAAACTAAAGTACACAATGGCGTGAAGATCTAAGGGTAGAAATGCATGAGTTTCATCACAAAGAGTTTGTAGTTACCAAAATATAGGATGGAAAAGAAAATATATAGAGGCTCTCCAAGATAAGCGAAGGGTGACTATTTGGTATCATGAAAGGTAATACTATTGTTATATACAAAAGGGTGAGAATGTTCTTAGGAGAATAAAAAGCAACCAAATGGTCTTCTCAATTTAATGGAGCTAATGTACAAATATCAAGGGATTTTTATAGAAGATTGATTAGTTTACGGATGATAAATTATGTTTTTTAACGATATGTGAAGCAAAAAGGCTCTTTGAAACTTTTTTTTTCATTTTCTTGCCAAGAAGAATTACTATGTGCACCTTGGTGGAGTATGACAACCTTTAATTTTTATCTTTGCTCAAGTCTTGCCAAGTATATCCACAAACATTCTAAGGAACACATATCTAGAGTGGTGCCAATGGGAAGAGAACATATTATTAAGTGCGTTGTCGCTAAGAATTTTAGTTAGGTAGCGATGGCTATAACCAATGAATTTATTGGCAAATAATGAGTAATAAACCATGATATCATAAGTATGTAGAACTTTTTATCCTCGTGTGAAGTGAATTGTTGTACCATATCAATGGATGCAAAATCAGCATAGAAGTGTGCATCTTTTTAAATAAAAAGAGGTATATAAGCAATAAGCTATACAATATCTTTAAATATAACCTAACGTTTAAATACCGGTAAAGTTAGAATTTAAACAAAAATCTTTAATAGAACTACTAAGAATTTTTATTAGCAAGATTTGAATTGCTTGATAAAGATATGAGACATAAGTAGGCATTATGAAAATATAAAAATATATCAAACATAATTTTCATAAAAATGTTAATAATTATTTAGAAAAACATCCTTTATTTTTTAATAAACTACATTATATTTTTTACATGATAGGGTTAAACATATCTAAATAGGCAAATAAGCCTACCTCAAAATATATAAGTATATGGTATATTGTATGAATAATTTATGCATCATGAGATGTTCAATCATCATGTCATGCGGATGTCCACAATGATATCCATGCCTAGAGGTTGCATATGTCTACATTGATGAAGAGAAACATAGGCATGAAGAAATGAACATAGAAGCACGTGTCTAAATTGTGATGGCATGGCAACCTAGTATTCTCTAATCAACTTCCCCTTTTTAAATCTAAATGTGTTGGATAATTTCTCAAGACAACAAGGGTCATGTGCCCCTATTATATCTCCCCTTTCCCAATACCATCCTTTATCTCTCTGATGAGCTCATGAGCATATTAAACTCACGAGTTGCTTGCAAAACACAATGATGTCCCAATTATTTAAATATCTTTCCATCACCTTACCTTCATTTAGGGCTTGATAGATCCTCGGATCATACAAAACAAAGTTGACTTTCAATTTTCTTACAATTATGGCCTTGATATCATCCCAATGGCAACTTATTATTGGTTGATGCAAGAGAAGAGAAACCAGTGACATGTTATAAGGATGGCCTATTTGTTAAAGCCGACGCTCTTGGTGCCAAAACCCGTCACTAAAACTTTGTCCTCTCTATTTTTGTCAAGAAAAATCTTTGTCCCTTTTCTTGTTATGCCATCACTTTCAACAATGCCATGGACTCAAACCCACTCATTGCCTTCCTATAGCTAGCCAAAATATAATGAACCCAAATTGAGTTTTTCCTTGTCCATATTCTCGTTGGAAAGCTCAACAAAAGTGGTGGCCATGATCACTCTCAAGCATAAAAAGATGAGAACTGAGAGAGGTCTGGGATTGAACTACTTGTACTTGGCTCAGCCCTAAGGCTTTACATACCAAAGTAATTTAAGTCCAATACCCACCGAAGAAGAAAATTTAGGAGAACTTATGAATGGGGAATCATGAAATAGAAGGCCTGTCCCTTTCACTATCTTACCATGATTGCCTTTAGTCACCTTTAAGATAAGAAAAAAAGGATAGAGATTCTTAAAGAGAGAAACGAAAGAGGGGATAGAGAGAGGGGGAGAGAGATGGGGCTGAGCTAAAGTCAATATGAGATCTGATAATTTTTTGATGATAAAGTGAAGCTTAAAAGTGAACCTCCCTTGTGAAAGTATTAATGATAAGAAACTTTGGTCACAACAAAGGAAAGTTGGAGATGAGAATTTAATGGAAAGCTTTGGTCCTTGAGAAGCCTTCTGAGGGTCTCCAATTTCCAACAACAAGTGCAATGGAGTCAGCTGGCCTTTTTGGCTTCTTTCCTAGCTACATGAAATGGCTGGAGAGCAAGGTGCTGACTCATTTTTTATTGGGCAGTGGAGATGCTGGCTCTGAGTTAAAGTCCATGGGACCCCAGCATACACCAGCCTTGTTAAAATGACAGTGCTAGCTTAGAATGAGTCAATGCCATGAAATGAATCAGAAGCTGTACAGCGCTACCTGTGTTAGGGATCAAATCATATTCCATTTCATTTCCTTTGATGCTCATTAATCGAATATGATTTTCCATTTGCATTGCATCAAGATGAAAAAAAATTTACCCTTCTCTTACTATTTTTAAATATCAAGAAGTAAACAAAATTCTTTTGGAAGAAACAAGTGGATAAAATTCAAATCATACAATTTGCAAGGGCCATTACTTTGCATGTATCTTGGTCGCAAGCTTGCTTCCTTTTTGCATCTCACGCAAATCAACACTAACCAAATAATTGTTAAACTGATGAGAATTATCTCTAACAACACAAACTTCTTAAATTATTTTAAGAAACTTTTTATGAAATTAAAATTAATAGCTTATACCTAGTTAATAATATTTAGCTTAGCTCATTGGTATTTAGAGATGACAAAATTAGATATAAGATGCTAACATGATTCAAACCCAACATAAAATAAGTGAGGTTGAGTTGATCTTAAGTTGATTTGTGTTATAACCATGTCGATACAATTATAATATAAAATAATTATATCACATCACATATTGATCCATTCACTCAAAAATAGCACTGCTATCATCCAATTAATTTAAAGTTGATTATACTTTTATTAGTCTATGCAATTAGGTTTCTTATAGATGACGAAATCTAAATTATTTAGTTTAAATGATTTAATACCGTAATAAATTTTTGATATAATGAAGTATTATATGTTAGAACATATATACTTTTATATTATAAAAATGAAGCATGTTTAATTATGTTAAATGAGTTGTTAAGTGAGTTGCGTTGTGTTGATCTAGCACGATCTATTTATTAAAAGGATTAAGCATATCGTATAATGTTAACTATCTAATAATTGAGCCATATTCATGTTAGAATTTTTATTATTGTATCTTATTCATGTTGATTCATACAGTGTTATATCATAGCTCCAATATGATGAACATGATGCAATAATATAAATTGCCACCTCTATTAACACCCACTTCTTAGTGCAAACATATATTCAATCCCAGTGGGGGGCACCATCAAAATTTGATGCTAACCCTGTGATTCTGTTCGATCACTCATTATTCAAATTCACGCAGGAAATATCTCTCTGATGCAAGATTTGCTACGTCAGTCCCTGGCTGATGCTCTGCCAAATTGATGGCAGAATCCATCAAAAATTTATCAAGTAATCCTCATGCTCCCCCACAAACCCCCCCCCCCCCAAATTGATTGCTGCTGCAAGGCCCACCAAATTGGCCACAAAGTTACTGGGACCATCACCTGAATGGACGGTGGTGATAGGGATCGCCCACCAACTTTTTGGTGGACAGGCTCACCCATGATCTCGATCTTCTTGACAGTGAATCAGATCCAATCCACTGGAAACTGACCCAATGCCAGGCCATGTGAGCGTGTGAAGGCCAGCACCTAAAGGAGATCGGATCGGATGGGATAAGCCTAGGAGGGGCTCTCATTTGCGTGCGTGTGCCAAGAAAAAAAAGAAAAGAAAAAAATAAACGAAAAGAAAAGAAAAGGTTGGCTCGGGTTGCCATTAGAGAGCCCTTTTACCCACTCCTTTTAGATGCTTTGCCACCACAAAATCTTCTCTGCTTCTCTTTCACTATATGTTCAATCCAAGACTGAATGTAGCTTATGGTATAAACTTTTATTGCTCCGCGTAGAACCAACGCTTTCCTTCCTCTCCACATATTTTCCTCTCTTAAGCCATGATCAAAAGGCTGCACTCATGTGCGTCAAAAAGAAACAAGGTGGGACCTCCCCTTATTTTTTTTTCCCCCTACTTCACCATCAAGATTGCTCTCCACTCTCACCTTATTGGTCCTTCAATTTCTTCCACTACATGTGAGTGGGAAAAAAATGTTTGTCATGAAAAAAATATGTTTCAAAATTATGTATTATATTTGATGCGTTCATTTATTGTTATATGAGAAATTTCTATTTATATTTCAGCTTCTTGCTGATCTTTTAATTTTATGGAGTTTCTTGAGTTTGTATCTAAGTGTATTAAGAAATTTTTAGTTTTTTCAAAATATTTTCATCAGTTATGACTATAATTTTCAATCCAAGATATTAACTTAATAAACGAGAGTAGAAGTTAAAAATGAGTAACAAATAAAAGTGCTAGCCACTAAAAGTAAAAGTTTCATTTTACCAATAAAAACTAATATTTATGGTGCATTTGAAGCATGCAAACCTATTTTAACATTCTTATCTGAAAATTATAATATCAAGTTAATCATGCAAAAGTTGTAGTGTTAATATTATGTGATAATAGTATTCATTTAATCACTTGAGAAATTCATGAAAAAAATCAATAAAAATTTATATTTTCCAAGTGATTTTCATATGTTTAACATTGTTTATAAAATCAATGTCAAAATTACTTATCAAAACTACCTTCCAATGGGCAAACACAACAACATGTGGTGGTACATTAATAGAGTGGCTCAGAAGTCCTTGACCTTTGGATTACTTGACTAGCTTCCAAATCAGGGGTTCTCTTCCTTTCCTTCACACACCTTATAACATGTCCCCATTTCTTTTTTATTGGTTAAAGAAAACGTTGGGTCAACTCCAACATGCACCAACCCATGTCACTTTCTCAGGTCTTTTTCTTTCATCTTCTCTACGGTTTCTTGCATTTGTCCTTTTGTCTCCCTCACATGTAGTCATGTTCATTGTCTCTTCAAAGTCAATTCTTCAAAGTCCTATAATTTTGTTGCCTATGAGGAGGAGTGGGATTAGGAGTCATCCATGGAGAGTATTCCACGTGAAGCTTTCATAGCACTTTCGGTCCTCATGTTACGTGGCCCTTGCGTGCTCCCTTGTTAACCACCATCCTCTTCATCCTGTCCTTTTAATGGGAGGCTGGATCTAGAAAAAGAGGCCTCTCGTTGCAGGAAATGACACCAACGGAGTAGCTATCTTTCTTTTTTTTTCCAAGTGTACCAGAGGTAGAAGAAGAAGAAGAGAGATTACTACTACCACAATGACATCATAGAATTTCTCAACGATGCTTTTGCCCCTCGGCATCAACCAAGGGACATGTCTACTAACAAATGTTTTAGTAGAATTCTAGTAAAGAACTAATCAATTAAAACAGGTTCCTTGTTTATGGAGAGTAGAATGGAGGAGCCAATTGCTATCAGTCGAGGACAATATGCTCGATGGTTCTTGAAAAATAATTCATGCGTGATCTGACAGTGTAATTAGGATGGTTTGGACTGGAATTGGGCAGATGCAAGCGTCTGTCTGAACCAGCTGGAACCCTTCTGCCACTAGCTGAGATCAACTGGGGCCATTCATTGAAGTTGAGTTTAAATGGATCATAGTCAGGTAGGTGTGATACAAGCCCCATGCAACTGTTGGATTCACACTGTTTTCAGCTATCCATGGTCATGCCTACTGTTGGATTCACCGTTTTCAGCTATCCATGGTCATGCCTTCTGTGAAAGGCCATCATTTGTTTTGTTGGGCATAGCGAGATGCCAACTTGCACAAAAATATTGGGCATGGTTCACATGGCATTGCTCTTTTTTCAGAATCACGCAATCAACTTGTCAACCAGGCTAGCTTTCTGCTAGATGTCCCCATCCACAAGAATGGTCTTCTCATAAGGCCACATTCCTTCCACACCTAAGTTAAGCATCAATGACCCTTTAAATTCTGCTTTAAGACTTATACGGTGGACCATCTTAAAAGTATGATGGCTATTTAAAAGAAATTTGCCGGCAATAATACGTTAGCATAGCCAGAGGCAACATTATTAAAGAAATCGAAGAAATGCCCTCTGAGATCTACAGAACAATCATTTCTTTACAACTATGATTTCATTGGCGATGCTCCACAGCCCACTAAATAGGATACATGTCGCTCTGCAAGTCAACAGCCACCTATATAATGAAATTCTTTAGCGTCACAAAAGGCAAGACTTAAATAAAAAAATAAGTCAACCATGCACAAACTAGTTAAGTCTTTAACTGAGACCACACAGCTCACAAACAGGGCATCTTGTCATTATATTCTGTCATGCCCTTTAATCTTTCACTACTTGGCTTTCTCTCCTTCTTGTCTATCCGAACTTAATCTTTCTTTCTAATCCACTTGGAGATGCAAAAGAGTGGCGCATGTTTCTGCAAAGAAGTCAGTCCACGCATCTCCACTAACCATCAATCAGCCGTAAAGCATCACAACAAGAAAGAATAATGATCCTTCTATTTTCCCGTAAAGCATCACAACAAGAAAGAATAATGATCCTTCTATTTTCCTTACCTCAGAAGACTCCTCCCCAGTGATTATCAGCATCACCGGCATGGAGCCCCTTGACTGTAGACCAACTGATGTCAGCTTGCAGTAGAGCATATCCAAGCGTTTGGAAATGCTTCTATTCATACATCATTTTCTATCCTCATCCTCAACTAAAAAGAGTGAAACAAGGTAGGCAGAAAGTAAAAAATTAGTTACTTTTGCCAGGAGAATTTCTGG
Source organism: Metroxylon sagu (assembly GCA_017589505.3). Lineage (NCBI taxonomy): Eukaryota > Viridiplantae > Streptophyta > Magnoliopsida > Arecales > Arecaceae > Metroxylon > Metroxylon sagu. Next base: position 1,348,205 of record JACVBY030000569.1, on the reverse strand, counting down.
TATGATTTTAGGCGAAGGCTCTTAGAATACCCCCAAAACTTGGTGACGCATGACCCAGGGTTCGTGACATTGTTGCAGAAGCTTCGACCTCAAAAGTCAAAAACATTGGCACTAGAGTGAAAAAGGTATAATAACTTACCCAGAATTCATGATCATGACTGAATCAACTGAACATCATAGAAACAAGTAAATAGAACTTTGAGCTGGCTTCACGCACACCAAACGAGTAAATAGATGTACAAGAATAAACGCTAGGAAAAAAAAAAAAAAAAAATGCATTGCGTCCCCTGCAGCAATATCATTGCAAAGTCTTTTTTTGGTGTAAATATATCACTGAAAAGAATAAGTATACATATAAACAAAGTAATTCTCCTGATGGCATCCTCGCTGTTCTCATCAGGCTGCCATGACTACATTAAAGAATCTTCAACTATAACAGTTCCACGTGGAAAAAAAAAAAATCCAAATACCAAATTATGTACATTGTCTCAGGCCTCACTTAATCAGTGAAGTTGGAAAGCAGTATTGCACAAATATCAGATTCAGATTGATACCAATAAGTCCTACGACATGAATATGTCATCCAGATTTCCTGCAGTATTGACCTGTCCACCTAAAGAAGAATCAGAAACAGTGCCACCAATTGAATGATTTCTTCACCATCACTGCTAATACATTCCAGATCAAAAAGCCCAGCTTCATCTTTTCATCCCCTCTATTCCGTCAATTTGTTAGATTCAGGTTCAGGTTCTCATGTAAAGGGCAAGCAGAAAACTTGAACTCGCCCCCACAAATTGATTTTGATGAAAATCAAACACCAAAGAGTGGTAGGGCAATTTTCACAAAGGAGTAACATAATGCGCCAGTGAACACGTAGCTGTCCAATCTATCAAGTATGCCTCCTGCACATTTGGAACCCATTGTCATAAAGCATATTTGGCATATTGAAGAACAGTGAAAACTTAGTGCCTATGCTGTTCCATGTAGAGGAAATGTAGAACGCATAACTTTCAACAGAAGTGTTTCAAACGCCAAGAAGTTGACATGGACAGAGGGAGATTGATAACCTTCCCAACACCCTCAGGGATTACACCCTCCTATTTAAGTAGCAACTACAACTTGAATGGAGATTCTATATGGCTACTTCAATGTACTCTCCACCAAAAATGTACACTTCCTGAACGAGGTTATTCTATGAATAAAAGTATAAAGAAAGGAGATTAAACAACCTTACAATGAATCATTTCAAGGAAAGGTGCGAGCTCAACAATGTAATGTGGTCAAATATAGGTACTTGAACAAATGAAGTGACACAACTTGGACTTCCTCCTCATGTCCTTTGCTTTTGAAATAAAAAAGTAACAGCTAATCCAACCAACTCTAGCTAGCTCTTAAACTTCGTAAACAAACTCTTCCGCTTCAGGTCATGCCTCCTTTAAAGTCTTGTTATCACATCTGCACCCCATTCTTGATGCTTCCAACTCTTCCACCAAGCTCCTCTACTTTCTACTTCAATATACAACAGATACCAACCTTTAGGGCTACGTTTTTTTTTTTTCATATTATCATCATATATCTATTATAACATATAATGCCAACTCTTCTAAAGAGTTTGTGCATCAGGTAATCTAACCAACCATGTTTTTCAACCTGTTTTTCCCATCCGGTGCATTTCCTCACCCAGCCTCTCCCCACCCATGTTTAACCACAAGATCAAAGGTTCAAGTCCTTGTAGCAATTATTATTTATTTATATAATTTTTTTATTAAAAATGAAATAACATATGCATTGCATGCGCCACATTCTAGTTTTCTAAAGAAGACACCTAAATATGTGAAATTTTATTTGTCTCCGATATTTAATTTTGATTAAGCTGATATGCTCCCTATGAGCTTCAACTTCCAAAGTTTTTTACCAGCCTTGCTTTCCCACTCCTATACCCAAATATGTTGCATGCCTTACAAAGTCAATCTACTTTACTCGTAAGGTTAGGAAACTACCACCTTCTCCCTAAGGTGTGAAATGACCTGAAAACAGTGCTGCCTTTAGTGCTCCTCTAGGCATGGTCAGAAATGCAGGACAAACTAGGACAGAAAAAAATGAACATTGATGAAAAGGATTTAGAACAGATGAGAAGTGATCCCATAGCTTTTCCTTTATACAGTTAATGAATAGTGTTCTTGCTCATCAAAAGTGTTTGTAGTTTGCATTGATCCCATCAACTGAATTATCAGGACCCCTACTTTATTCAGGTGCAGTAGACTCCAATTCTCAATTCAACTTCTACATAAAGAAACCTGTTCCATACTTTATTCAGGTGCACTAGACTCCAATTCTCAATTCAACTTCTACATAAAGAAACTTATTCCATCTGGTTAAATACTGCCCTTCATTTGGCATCAAACAAGCATTCACCATAGAAGACAATAAACAGTATAAAATTTGTCAATAACCATTGTCATACCATTGTCACTCAATCACAGACTAAGGAGTACGAATTCAAGTCTCAATCTTGTATGCAAACATTCACAAGAAACAATGAAACATCCCAAGATTGATCTAGCATCTGCAAAAACACTTTTATAATGGCAAATATGATTTATCACATGGTATTTCCCAGTCTAGCAGCCAAGATAGAATAACTTCAGTTAGAACTGACAGAATTAAATAATGCATAGAGTAGGTCCTATTGTAGAGTCTTACTATAAAAGCAACATGACTTAGCATACAGATGAGCTAAACCAAACCCACGGACAACTGTGAACTTTGGTTGTTTAGAAGGATCAAATAACTATCTTCTATAACTTTTGAGAGAATATTCATGGCATTAGTTAGCGCTATTAAAACCAACTAGGAACTCAAATAAAGTGACTGAGTTCTTGATCAAATCTTACAGTGTCTGGTCATGTCATAAGTTAATATGTGTTCGGTGGGGGTGGGGGTGGGGGTGTGGGGAGGAGGGGATGGGGGTAGTCTACTTACCTTGCTGAAAAATTTGACTTTATCTAGGACAACTTTGTTTTGTTCAATGAATAATTGATCGCATAACCTAAATGATTTTACTTGGTAAGAAAGGGTGAAACATGTCTACCTTGAGGGAAAGGAGGGGATTTATCCTTTTACCCTTTCCCTATGTAATAGCTTATCCCCATTTAACCCTTCAATAAACAACATTTTCAACTATCCTACAACGAGTGCCAAGAATTACTAGTGTCTACCAGTGCTGTGATGGCCAATCTATATTACTTGTAAGGTCTAAACGTTCAGATTAGATCTGAAAACATCAAAATAAGGCATAGTTGGCTGAACCATCCCAATCCAGGTAGTACGCCATGCACCTTACCGACTTGGCCAAGAACTAAGATAGTACAACTTCTAATTCGGTCCCAAAGCCAAGTTGACCCATTTTTAAGTGGTCTCAACCATGATTTCAAATCCCGATAGAATGTCCCATGGGATGCTGGAACAAGTTACTATCCCAAATGTCAGGATAGTGCAAAATGGTAGCGCATCCTGTTTTATGAAAAATTTGGGACAGCCCCATACCATGGGATTCAAAATCTTGGTTTCAAACTCGTGTTGGGACAATCCCAATGCCAAACCAAGCCAAGCCTTTCCTACATGTTCTCTCCCTTTGCTCAAACCGTAAAGATCTGTTCTCTTCACCTCGGTCAATGGGATTTCGATGGCAAGCATGCCAGACCTACTAAACACCTTGAACCACACCCAATCCTAAAGATCATTCCACCTTCACTCCTCCAGTTTCAACAACCTTTGCCTTTTGTTGCATCTTCAACCTCTTCGACTACAAAGGTGACAATGAAATCACTATTAAAGAGACCTACCATGTCCTCAACTACCTCACCCTCAGCATCAACTTGTTTGAATTTGCCTCCACCATCATTGCCCACATCCGCCCTAGCATTTTCGATCTCACATTCAACAACTTCTAGGCCTTTGACTACATTCTCGACAACACCCGCTTCGATGACCCCCCTTTGTCATTGACAGCAAGACTATCAAAACGGACATATGAGAAGCCTTCGATTGGGCAACGTTGCCAATGAGAAGAGTGGGGTTGAGAAAGAAGCTCTAAGCAGTGCCGGTGCCTAACCAACATAGTCCAACATAACAGGTGTAGATACAATACTATGTTAATCGGGTACTTGACATGGGTCATGATACCGATTTTTCCAACCTTGGAATAAAGTGTAGAAAACCTACCCAACAAGAATGTAAAGATGCTGTGGAGGAAAAAAGAAAAACCCAGTGAAAGAAAATTAGCCAGAAAAATGAAAAGAAACTAATAGTAGAAAAAGAATGAAAATTTTGGATTAAAAAAAAAAAACTCTACCAAAATGATATTAGTTATATCAAGCTTTCCACTTTCTATAATTGTAAGCTGTTGTAGTACTCCCAAAATAGGACTCCTTGAAGAACAAGACTCTTTCCTACACTTTCCTAGCAGAAAAGAAGAGCTAAAAAAAAAGGTACCTAAAATAGTAAAATTTACAACAATTGGATCCTACATAAAATATTATGAAGATCTTTTCAAATCACAATCCTATTAAGTCTAAAATTTTCCTAATACAATCAAGACCCAATGTTAGACCTTTAGATGATATTCCTACTCAAATTAGGACTCAAAAACTCTTTTTTTTAAAAAAAAAAAGCCCAAATTAAGTATGAAAATTTCCAAAAAATAGATAACATAGACTTTCTCCCTAAAACCTGAACACAAGATTCTTGCTAACTAAACTAAGAAAGATAAAGACTATTTTAGATTTTATCATGCCAAAATCACCTATGATTTGCAAGAATGCTTGATTGTTGGCTTCAACTGCACTGCACCGGTAATGTAACTCCAACAAAACAACACTAAAAATTAATCAAGAAATAGCCACGCTTTGGAAAGATAGTAGTAAGGAATAGGGATATATATTTTACCCTTTCTCATCTTGCAACCAAACACAACCTTTGTGTCTACTATTTTTTTTAATTTATCTGTGATTTTCTGGTACATTTTATATATTAATAAATTTTATAATCTTTTTAATATAATTAACCTAGGAACACTTTATGCAAGCATTGTGCTCTGATCTAATCACATGTGCAACACAACCACACATAGAACACTAACAAAAATCCCTTGCAGAGCCCAGAGATCAACCATCAAAAGCCTTCCTTGATGGTTACAATTAATGCTAACAAGTAATCTTGTGAAGCTACCATACTGTACCTCTCTTGTACCAAGACTTTAAACCTTGCTATAAAGTATAAAATTATGTTTTAGGGTTTTTATGGGAGATATACTATGTTCCATGGACACACCATTTTTAATGTTTCTAGAAGTGTTGATAATTTTGGACACTTGGACATGGCATGGCATCACACAACATCCTGGACATTTGTGCTTTGGAGTATCATGTTGATGCCAACAAAGGTGCAAACATTTGGCCATTTTTTGGGAGTACCATGCAAGGAACTCTTACTTGCAAGTGTTGAACATTTTAAATGAAGTTTCCTAATATTTTTAATATAAAGTTATCAAGGTTATGTAGGTACTTCAAGTAAAATATCCTTATGTTTTTAATTTAAAGTTATCCAGGTTATGAGGACATTCAAGCAAAGTGTCCTTATATTCTTTTTTTGTAACAGAAAGTGTCATTACATTTTAAATATAAAGTTGCCAGGGTAATGTAGATGTTTTAAGTAAGTTGCCCTTGTCCTATATACAAAAATGACAGTTTCAACGTCCAGGAACATTCTTCCCCAATTCCATGCATCATTTTTTTAATCCAAAATGCCCTTTCATATAAAAAAATATCTTCATCAATTTCTCATGTTAAGCACACGTATGGCTTTCTCTCTCTCCTCTTTCAAAACAGATTTAATTACATTTATTGAAAAAACATCTCCTAAATAGATTGTATACACTCTCTCACACACGTTCTACTTAAATAATTTTATTAATAGAAAAATAAAACTTTCAAAAGGTTGGACTCTCAACAAAGAAAGAACCCAATTTTTCAAGCATTTGCATTCTGCTCTCTCACACCCACCCTCCCCACTCTCTATCTCTCACTGCCCCTCCCCGTCTTCCTCCCCCCCACCCACCCCACCCTACACACATGCACACATGCCTTCACTCTCCTCTCCCCCTCTCCTTCCCCACACACCCCAACTCCCCATACCTCCCCCTTCAAGTGCTATACCTTCCACCTCTATTCACTTAAATATTTATTTTATATTAAAATTTATCTATATGATTTATAATTTTAATCCATTGATTAAGTTTTATTCTTATTAATACTTTATTATTGTAATTCATTCATTTTTTATATTTTTATATTTTTGATGTTTTAGTCCTATTATAATGTTTGTATTTTTATGATTATTTCTATGATTGTACTTTTAAGCCCACTGTTATTTTACATTATTTATCTATTTTTATTTTGTTATATCTACTTTGATATATCATTTGCCAATTTTTTATGCTGATATACAATTGTTTATTTAATTTTAATTATCATATCAATTGGTTAATGCCTTTAATTTATTTCATTCTACTACATTTCACCTATCTTCTAATTTTAGTTCTTCACATTGTTTCCCAAGTTTTGCTGTATCTTTAGTTTAGATATAGTTGTATGTTATTATCAAATTTTGTCAATTTTTTATTTTTATTTCTATGTTTATTTTATTTTTCACTATTATTTTTATTTATCTTATTAAATTTTTAAGAATATATTATATTTTGCAAGTGATCCATTTTTAAGATTATTTTACATCTTCTTATTGTATTTTATTTTTCATTTTATGTTATGAAATTTTAGTTCTGTGTTAATTAATTATGTTATTTATGTATTTCATTTTGTATTTTTTAGTTTATATTTTTATTGTTTGTACATTTGTTTCAATCAAGAACAAAATATATATATATAATATATAATCTAATCTAATAGTACCTTTGATTAATAATGTTTTTGTTAATATGCATTGCATGTGCTAAATTGCTACTTTTGATACAAAACTATTACAATTATATGAGCAGTTCATTATATTTTATATTTAAAGTTATCACAATTGATTATCAACTTTAAGTGCTTAAACTTTTATTTTTTAAAAAACTTCTTTTTTTTGGCATAGCCACACTCCTAGGTTTTGCAGGGCTGATACATCATATTTTTCTTTCTACCTATTGTTTCTTTTCCTCATCTTTAATTCTTTTTGATAAACCAAACGCTTTTTTTTTTCTTTTCTGCAAATACTCAGACTCTCCAAGTTTTTTTTGAATATGCTGCGATTCTTGGTAACCAACCTTTTCTTGCTGAATACGAGGAATCCCAAGTCAAAGTAAAAAAGCATCTGTTTTCTCTTCCTGTTATGCACCTACATGCATCTATCTTTTTCTTCATTTTTTTTTTATTTTTAAATGCAAAGACTTTCCATCCCACATGATTTCATGGGAGATGGTTGAACAGTCAGCAAACCTGGCTACAGTTGGTCACAAAAATGAGGGGAGTTCTCTTTACATATAGTATAGATACATACATACATGGATACATCTCTATAATAAAATCAGAAATAACAAAGCAGCACAGCTATTGTAAATTGTAATATATAGCCACATCATGATCACAAACAGTAGTGAAAAAATGGAACCAAAGAAGGAAGAGACTAGCTGGGGAACACAAAAGAAAATGATAAGATAGAGATAGAAAAGGACTCAAACTTGGTGAAAACTTTTCTTTTCCACTGCCATAGACATCCCTTATTTATAGCAGCCACAACAACAACATTGTTCCCTGCACAAAAAGGGACTCTTACCTATTGTGACCCTAGAACTCTTTCAACATAACTTGACAAATAAGACTCTAAATGAATCCAAATGCCGCTAAATCCAAAAGTTTTAAACAAGCAAATAAAAATGACAGAAATGATAATATGAGTTAGGTTTTCAACATAATTGGATAAATAGGACTCCAAATGAACCTAAATATTGCTAAATCCAATAGTTTTAAACAAGCAAATAAAAAGGCAGAAATGATACAATGAGTTAGGTCTCCTGGAATTTTGCTTCAAAGACGTAGAAGAGCAGATAAGCTCTTTTGCTGGACCAAACCTCAATTATTAATTGCATCTAGTTCTTTAAATGCTTCAATGATGCTCCTAGGGCTGGATCACCGTCCTAAAAATATGTTGATGGCCTGTGTTCTCACATTCTAAGCCCTCCATTGCTCCAAACACCTAGTTGAGCACCTCCAGAGCAGATTGTTGCACCCTTCATATTCTCCCTTGGGCCTAAGCATGATCACCACAACAACTCCACCCCCACCCCCCCCCCCCCCCAAAAAAAAAAAAAAAAAAAAACCCTCCTTCCCGCATCTAGAAAACCTGACTCCATGAGTTGGGAAAAAACCAAACATACTATCGACTTTATTAGGCTAACTGCAAGAGCAGATACCTGGATATCTGCTTCGGTTTCATGGACGAGGGGTCTTTGCCTGCCATATATCTCATTTAGGGCCTCCATGCTACTTGCATCGATGTTCTATTTTGTTGCACTACTTCCATTGAATTATTGCAACCAACGCATCTAGAGCAGCCTTTATGGAGATCAATGAAGTTCCAGTAGTTGCAAACCACTGACTAAGTTTCTGCACTGATTGTTCAGTGCCTCATAATCTTGGATGAATGTCTCAAAACTAATGATTAGACTCAGGTTGAAGACCATAGTGAGGAAAAAGAGAGAATAGGTCAACAGAAAAAAAAAAAAAAAAAAAAAAAAGAATGGAGTAGGAAGTTTGGCTCTAATAAGAAAATGGTGCAAGACAAACAAGGAATGACCTACAATAATCAAGTGAGCCTAATTGACTAAAATGGGATTCAGGCTAAAAAATAATCTTATTGTCATGTTAACAAAAACATGGTAGAAAAGGCTTTTTTTTTTACTATTTTAAAATTTAAAAGGATAAAAAATTTTCTTTCAGGTTTGTACGGAAGCAGGGGTTCTATGTAGAGGGATATGGGTTGACTCAATGATTGGTCACTGTTGCACTTGTAAGTCAATCTCAGGTGTCGTTGATATCCGCAGAATTTTCAATAAGGCTGCAGATCCAATGTTTTACTTTTTTTACAGGGTCAGCAAATAATTTTACAAAAGCATGGACAAGAGAAAGGAAAAGAAAACAAAGTCATTGAGCCTATAAGATATGAGCTCTACAATAAATCAGAAACATAGACACAACAACAGTGTAATACATCACAGCAAAATAACTACCAACAGCAGCAAAATAAAGGAATTAAATAAGGAAGAAATTAGAAGAAATAACTATCAAAATAACCCCATTACTCTGCAAGATTTGCTTTTCTACACAAAATGGGTCTCTCAACCTATCAATTATGAACCCAGGGACTCCTAATTAACCTAAGACTCTGCTGCATCTAAAACTTTCCAAACAACAACTAGATAGAAAGAAGGAAAGAAATGATTTTGGGTTGGGACTCCTAAAATCTCTCCTTAAAGGAAAGCTAATATTCCCTTTTGATGAACTGGAATCTTGGCTGTTAGTTGAATCCATAGCTTGATATTTAGTTCCAACAGCGATCTGAACAGCCCTATATCTGATCCTTACTGCCACTGCATCCAGCTTTTGGCCTTAGCAGTTCATCTTCAAAGATCTTTGTATGTAGAAATCTTCCATTTGAGAATTTTAGAATCTCATTTTTTTCCTTTTTCTTAATTTTAATTTTTCAAACACCTTTTCTCTATCTTGTTGCCTTTAGTATGGAAGGAAATACAGCTTTTTTTCTTTTTTTTAAAAAAAAAAAAGATCTCTGGAATTTAAGTAGTACTAACAAACTTCTAGGATTGAAGCCTAGACAAGTACACACATCCTGTTCGAGAATCCATGCAAGTTACAACTCCTCTCTATCATTCACAGTTCCTCACCCATGTTTTACCTAATCAACAAATGATAAGCAAATTTAATGTATCCATGCATAATTTTAAGTCACATGTTCATAAACTTAAAGATGATGTAATTAAATTAGAACTGATCATAATTTGTCTCATAATCTCCCACACATGCATGCACACTATTGCTTTGAAGAAATGGTTAAACCTTCCATCAATAACTATTTATATGTCATTTTTTTCCAAAATCACTTTTTTTATAATTTATATCATCCATAAAAACAGAAGTCATAAAGATGAAAAGAAATCCACCTATGCCCATGGCTTGTAATTATGGCAGTGAATGATGCTATCAAATGATGCGTCAATAGTACTATTGGGTGCTCAAGTTGTTTAAGTAACGTAACTATTCTGCATATACAAAAAGTACATGAGGGAAAAAGGTTTACCATGCCCAGGTATCAGTGATCCAGAGTCTTTAACACCAGCATCACGTTTAATCATAGACTCAACAAGGTCCCCAAACAGAGAGCCCATGAAGTTCAGAATTCCAAAAGCAGAAGCACTGGTGCCAATGGAACAATCAAATAATGCTGATAAATAATGCATTGACACATATATGAAATTCCAATTATATCATAATAAAATAAAAAAATGCATAATTGAAGTAGCCAACAATGCTACCTGGACACTACCGTCCAGCTCCAAAAATCCATGTCGAACATGTATCCAATATTTGGATACTTATGAAGTTCTTTGATAACTACTTCTAAATATTGGAAGAATTGAACCATTCCCAATAATGAATGAGTTGAACTCTTCCCAACAATGAGTTTGATCCTCTAATTTGATATTAGAAGTGAGAAGTTGTTCTTTTTCAAGACTTGTTATGGATGTGTGTATTGAAATTACTTTATCAAGTATTATTTTGCTAATATACTTAATTTAATTGGAAAGTTTGAGTGAGAAATATATATACTGAAAGAACTTAACAAACAAAATATTTTTAACATTTCTTTAGATTATTTTTAAAGGTATAAATATATTATTTAGTTAAATATATGTTATCTAACCTATCCCTGTGTCCAAATCTGGTTCTCATATCTGTGTCCATGCAGTATTGGTAGCGAGCAATCATACAAAAACCATGATCTTAAATTAAAATAATTAGATATGGGAGATTAATTGAAATATAAATATGACATCATACAATCTGCCTACACACACATAGAGAGAGAGAGAGACTTGATTACATTCGAATATAGTCAAGCCTAAATCCGATTACCTTCCCCATCCTTGGATCCACACAATTCAAGAATCCTAAAGATGAAAAAAGTAAAAAAGGTGGGATGGCTCCTGTATCCATGTAGATCCAACAGTGGAGAAGATGACCGGATCCTAAACTTAATTGCATTCAAATATAGAGGTAAACTTAACTACATTCGAATGTAGCCAAGTTTAAATCCGGTCACCTCCTCCACCCTTGGATCCACACAGTTCACCGATCTCAAAGATGAAAAAAGTGAAAAAGGTGGGGTAGCTTCGGGATCCACGTAGATCAAAGGATAGGGAAGATGATCGGATCCTAAATTTGGCTACATTCAAATGTAGCCAGGTCTCTCTCTCTCTCTCTCTCTCTCTCTCTCTCTCTCTCTCTATATATATATATATATATATATATATATATATATATATTAAAAATGCAAAGTTGTCTCTTCATGAGTACCTTATTAAGGATGTAGGCCAGCATAAAATCTTCGATAGTAGTACTGCAATGACTACACAGCCACTTAGACCAGCTAAAGCTCCTTCCAAAGTCTTCTTTGGACTTATATTAGTAAGTGGTGTGCGCCCAAATGCCTACAAGATAATAGTACAGATTCCAAGTTTATTCTTGTAACATTGGCATCCAAAAGTGACATACGGTCATGCAAAACACTAACAAGATAAGCTAACACACAAGATACTAAACAAGTGGTAAAAACTAAATATGATCATATGGTTTCTTGGTTTTGGTTATGCTGTGATGAAAGGCATGCTCAGATTGACTTTAATGTTCAAGGTTCCAAAAACAAGGGCTTGTCAAATCAGAATACCCTGAATATGTCCCAGTTACTTTTCTAGTTTTTGTTCAGATTACAATTCTTTGAGAATATATTTATGATAAGGTGGACTGAAAATCGGATTGTTAAAACAAATACATAAGCATTGAGCTATTAGACCTATGAAATAATTCTCTTAACATTTTAACATATAGGTGTCATATACGCAATTTATTTGAGACATGGAAAAAGTGGTGTAAACAAGGTATCTGCTATCCATCAGCTCAAAGTGTTTTGGGACAGCAGATTGCCAGTCGCTTGAATATTTGAATTTCATATTCTTTCACCAATCAAAACGTTAAAGTCAATTTCTAGAATGAATTGTTCTTTTAATGCATTGCCTGCTTCCACCACAGGTATCACAGCAATAATACTAAACATGGCAAGTGCAGGGGGAAAAATTAATGGCGAGATATACTACACTATAATCTAGAAGTATCTTAGTACCAAATGCTTAACAATGCATACATGCATACATACATAGAGGGAGACTATAAATCAATTATTATCACAAAATTCAAAAGTTTACCCTTCCACCTAGAAAAGCAAATGTGTCTGCCGCAATAATGCTGCTAACAGAAATCAAGGTTGCAACAAGTCCAACTGTCCAATGAGCTTGCCCACCAAGAAGAACTGGCCAGAAATTTCCAAATTCTGAAAGAGTAGATCTTTCAAAATTTTAATAAAGTGTGACAAAGACACTGTCACTATAACTAAACAACATTACATAATGAGAATTAGAATAAAAAGCAGTATCTGGCAATTCAAAAATGTAAAAAAAATAGCATTGCATGATGAGTCGCATCAATATTTATTTAATTCCACAAACATATTCTCACAAGTAACCTAGTCAACAAGATGAGAATGACCACAGTCCAGTTAGTAAAAGTTTGGCATGAAAACTCATATGCATAGATTGGTGAGCAATGTATCCCATTGCTCGCTAGCATTTTTCATGATAAACATTTGGTTCAGGATCCAACTTAGGTTTTGCTACTAGAGTTGGTGTGAAGTTATGAGATTTTGTATGCAAATTATAGCATTTAATATGATGCCCATAATCTTCTTTTTAACTTCTAAAATGCATCACATGCTAGCAACCCCTTTGGAGGTAGACTCATATCCATAAACTGGTGTTATCTATGAGTCACTTCATGCCTTACTGGGATATAGGATTTACTCCAATAGTAACTCCCTAATTCTCAACACTGAAATAGTACAACCAGATATAGGTACATCAAAGAAATATTCCCAAGGAACAAGCAAACGTAAAATCTTCTCCCTCTAATTCTTTGCACGTATTTTTTTTTCACATCTTGGAGGCAAGTATTGAGTGAAAATTCATGTAAGTTAACTGTTTTAAAATGCAATTTGAGCCTTTTTTTATGGATGTCTATACAACACAAAAGTTTGACCAGTTATTCTAATTTATTATCATGCAGTCCCTTGATACAATAGTTGATAAAAGGAAACAAATATGATAACATACTGGTGTTTAATGCAGGAGCAGACAAACCACAACGAAGTTTCACCCAGAAACAGGGAAGATAGCCACAGTAGAACAGCCCAAACACTGCACTACTTAGTTGGGCAAAGCGGGGATTTCCTCTCTGTAAAATCAATGCCATTGCAACAACAAAAGCTGATGATGTTACAGACACATCCATGTGACCAAAATACCTGGACATTCACAAGAAAGCATTAGATAGATGATCCTGTAGAGATGTAATAAGCTATGAGAACAGAATAAAATCATCCAAAGCCATGAAGATCACTAGGCAAAATATGTTCAACTATACTCTAGATAAAGCAAAGGACCAAGTGTGCTGGACATTTGCAAATGAGGTCATGAGGCCTGCCTCTACATGCTCTTCAATAAAAATGACTCTTGTTCTCTCTCTTCAGAATATTGTTTTAGAGGAATAGGAGAAAATGTACATAGACAAAAGCAGGATTGTAGTTATCAATTCATGCAACCTAAACATTTCCATGGCAATGGGTTCACAGTCATCCATCATGTGCCAGCTTTTAGTTATAGAATTGTCAACCAATAGTTATCCTCGCTTGAGTTGTGGTTGAGAAATCTTTTTCCCTGGCCGTGTGCAGTCTCAGAGGGAAAGGAAAACAAACATTGTAATATAAAGAAGCATGATAAAGCATATCAACTTGGAGTCCAACCTAGACTGCAAATTCTCGAACAAGCAGAAGTGGTTCTTTTTATGCATAATTTCCAGGAGAAAGGCCGTTTCCTCCAATAAATTAGTCTAGCATACAATGTTGATCATTTCACTTAATGCAAATTTAGGATTTGACCATTCTATGGATAACATTGTACCACCAACACTCTAATTTTTGAAGTCCATCCTTATCTTGTAGTCATTCTAAAACTGATCATTGATGCAAATGTGACTGAAGCTTCATTTGCACGGTTCGAAATAACAGTTTTAGCATGAGGCACATATTAGGTTAAACCATTCTGGCATTTTATTTGTTTCATGACAAAGAACTCTCAAGAAAAATCAAAAAAAAAAAAAAAAATCAGAACGTTAAAGTCTAAATGATAATTATAGAGAAAAATGAATTAATAATACGAAAAAGCAAAAACCAAGACAAATATGGAAAAAGAAAACAATATAAGAAATTATATAAACTTTAAAAGGACAATGAATATTAGAATAATTGAAATGGGTGAGATTTGCAACTGTTATTAGGCGTTCTAACTGCCATTGCTAAATGATCATTGTTTAGACAGAAATGTCGTTACAAAAAGCTTCATTCTAAATGTTAGGAACTTCTGGCTTGACCAAATGAATGGCAAGACCAAACTGGTTGCTTAGGTATTTTAGCATGTCTTAAATTAAATTGCTAGATTATTAGGAAATTTCATGTCTTTCCATTCAATCGCATGCATTCGATATTCCTAATTGTTGCATATCAAGGCTCTGTTTACTCTACCAAAAGCCATTCAAATTCCTCCAGAGTAGTGCTCTCATAGCTTGCAAACAAAAGCTTTCCAACAATTAGAAGAAGATATTAAACAAAGAAACTTACAGCGTCAGTACGGGCATGAGGGCACAGATAACCGAACAAACCCTCGACACGTATCGGGGAGGCGGCGTCATACCGGCGGCAATCCCCCGACTTCTGACCAACTCAAAGTACTCCCGGGCCGCGGCAAACACCGCGGCCGCCACCGCCGCAGTGAACACCCATCCCCCGGCCACGACGACGCCTCCGGCGCCCACTCCGATCCCCAGCCCAAAAATCACCCTCTTCCTCAGCTGGTTCCCGTGATTCTGCCGCTGCTGATCGATGACCACCGCCGTCTCCACATCCTGCATCGTCATTAGCCCATTCATCTCAGAAGCTCCGATCGAATCAAGACCAAAAAGAAAAAGTGTTTTCGGAAGAGAAGTGGGGGGGAGGTACCTTTAAGGGGAGTTCTTGGTCAGCGGGGCCGTCGGCGGTGGAGGATGGGACGAAGGCGGCGGTGAAGCGGAATGCGTGGCGGCGGGGGCGGCCGAGGACGAGGCGGAAGCGGAGGGGGGGAGGGGGGCGGGGAAGGGCGAGGGATTTGGGCCAGGGAGAGGGCGAGGCGGAGGGGGGCAAGGAGAGGGCGAAGAGGGGGAAGCGGTCGAGGTCGAGGCAGGCAGCCATCGCTGCGGTGGCCGGCGGGGGAATCAGACCGGCGGCATGTCCCAGAAGGGAACGGAGGCGGCTACTGGATTCGAGGAGAGGAAGGTCCCGACTCCCAAGGCGGAGTATATCTCCTCCGGTTATCTCCAGCGTTCCGTTCCCCCTTTTTTTTTCCCTTTTTACCCTTTTCTTGCCCCTTCGTTTTTTCTTTTTTCTTTTTTGTTTTCGTTTTTTTTTTTTTTTTTTTTTGCCCAAAGTATTCGCCTGGCTGGCGCCGTTGATCAAGAGATCCTGACACGGGCTACCGCATGTTTTGTTGCTGCTCTCATTTTAATATTTTTTTTTATTTTTTATTTTTATATGTTTATATTTTTAAAGAATGGGAAGGAATTCTAAAGCAGAGCCTAGCCTGAGTACAATTATCGGCCACTTGTTTCTTAATTGCTATCAAATTAAAAATTTTATTTTGGAAGCCACGAGAGTTAATAAAATTTAAAAAATTATTAAACGAAGCTTTGCATTCAATAGCCAAAGACTTTATCATATCAGCACTGCATTGCTATTAGAGTTAAAAAGAATTTACTATTTAGTGAAGCTTGATATGATTTGATTTTAAATCAAAATTGCTTTTACGAAAGAAAGGGCCTGATCATTGAAATAACGCCTTGATTATAAAATAGAAAAATATTTTTAGTCTTTATAAATTAATATTTTGAAAGAGATATATGATTTGATATTACTATATTTATTTATTTTTTTTGAAAAAACAAACTAAACCGAACCAGTATAACTGAAGGCTTTCAAAAGCATTATATTAAAAGCCAAAAATTATAAATCATTTACATGAGTGGCTTGCATCATAATGGGACCCAAAGATTTTTTTTTTAAAAAAAAAAAACTAATGTTTTCATCTTCATCAAAATCAGAAGTCAGATTTAAAAAAGCATAAATTATTGAAAAGAAATGAAACATTGATGTCTAAATTAGTATGATAATATAATATCATCTTTCAACTTAGAACTAGATATTTATTAATAAAAAATAATTTTAAATAAAAAATTAGATTGCTATTGTGATGTCATACTTGTTGTTGTCTCAAAATATATCAATTTATTTTGACCTAGCAGTTAAGATACTGGTGATGTCATATCAACTAGTAAATAAAATCCTCATCAAGATAAAAATTAAGCTAGACCAGATAGCGGTCTCTTTTTCCGGAAAAACTGGATTTAAAAGTGCTAGGCTTTGCCAGCCACAGAACTTCCCCTATTGAAAGAGAGGGTTCTTGCGTGTAGTTCCATCCTACAATAAATAATCTCAGTGGGTTTGAATAATGAGAATCAAATGTAAAGTGGAACTTGGAAGAGCAGGTCTTTTTACATTTTATTCATGATTTTGATTAGCTGGTCATCAATTTTTAAAAGTCTTAACATCAATTGTTAAACATTGAATTCTTAAACATTTGATTGCATGGATTATTAGTTTATAAGGTTGCAAATGAGCCAAACTCGTCCATTCAAACTCATTTTCTTAGAACTAAGATAGGACATTTTTTAAG
Organism: Metroxylon sagu; assembly: GCA_017589505.3. Lineage (NCBI taxonomy): Eukaryota > Viridiplantae > Streptophyta > Magnoliopsida > Arecales > Arecaceae > Metroxylon > Metroxylon sagu. Next base: position 1,330,990 of record JACVBY030000569.1, on the reverse strand, counting down.
TCATAAGTTTCATGAGCTCTTTTGACTGGGTCTAAGCAAGGAAAAGATTCATGTGCTCTACCTAATAGAAGCTAAAAGTCTTCACACATGCAAAATGTGATGCGATGCCAGATAGAGACCCTTGGAAAGGGTAGTGATCTTCTGCCACATAAAAATGACCACAATCTAGACGAAGGCACCTCAGCTGACTTCCAGTTTCTTGGAGGAGGGATAAACGGAAGACTACTTGTTCCCGGCTCTCCTGCATCCTCTTTAAAAAGATCCTGCTGGGGTCTTCAGACTCCACATCAACGAGAAGGAAAGAAGAAGGCAAAGCAGCAGCAGAAAGCAGCAGCAGCAGCAGCAGCTCAAATGGCTTTGGTGAAGTACTGCTTCTCCTTCCTGGTAGGAGCCACTTGTGGGGCGTTACTCGCCCGGAACTTCGAGTGCCCCAGAGAGAGGCTTGCCAAAAGGATGATGCTGATGGCAAAGCACCATGACGAGGTCCGCCGCATGCTAAAGGAAGCAGAGAATTCAGCACGGTAGAGGGAGGCAAAATACGCCTGCATGTCTTTCATTTGTTGTGAGAGCTTTGTGTTCGTCTCGGTTGGGCTTGTAACAGATGGGGGTTTGAATTCAGTTTATATTGGTAGGGGAGATTGTTGAGTGCGTCCTTATTTGTAACTTGCTTAGCTAAATAAATTTTTTCATCATTTAATGGATAGCTGAAGGGGATTTGAAATGACCGTTGCTTGGTCAAAAGGTAGAAAAAAGTCAATGTCCAATGAAGGTCACCCCTAGCTCATCTGCTTGAAGAATTTCCGCGAGCTAAGATAGAAAGTCATGATCCCATGATAGCATTTGAGATGGATGTCACCATATTAGCCAGAAAGTCAGCAGCTTGATTGCCTTCCCTCGGAATACTTGGTCATTGACTTAAGTTAGGCTAAATATAATCCATTTTTCTGACAAAATAGATTTAAAAGGGCTAGACTTCGCAAGTCACACCTAACTTTCCTCTGTTAGAAGGAGGCTTTTGTTTGTGCAGTTCTATCCTACACTAATCTAGCGGGTTTGAATAATGATTTTGAACAGTAACATCTATCGTACTGCTAGAGAATCCAATGTAAATTTAAACTTGGAGCAATGTCTATGTACATGTTATTCATGATTCAATTTTTAAAAGTCTAACAATCAAATACTAGAGGCTGAATTCTTAAACATTTGATTATATGGATTATTAGTACATAAGGTTGCAAATGAACCGAATTTGTCCATTCAAACTCATTTTCTTAGAATAAGATAAGATTGTTTCAGTCATAAGTTTCATGGGACCTACAATACATACCAAGTACTTTTGGTTGGCTTAAGCAAGGGAATGGTTCATCTGCACTAGATAATAGAAGCTAAGGCATGTCTAGTTGGTGATAATCGATCTTAATAATCCGAGATTATCATGTAAATTAGCATATTTGGCAATTAAATGTAGTAATTTAAGCAGTAATATTTAATTATTGATAATCTAAAATTATTGTAAATCTTGATAATCTAATTTCCTTCTAAAATATAGGTATCTGAAATTACTAAAATCTAGTAATCTCATATTATACTTTTGATTTCTATGTAAATATTTAATAATATATAATCTAATTATATATTTAATATCCACTTGATAATATTTAAATATTTAATATTATATTTATGTTTAATAATAAATATATAATATTATATTAATTTAATTTAATTTTATTAATATTTTTAGCCTTCTTTCATAATAAATTATTATATTTAAATAATTTATAATGTATTTAATATTATTTATATTATAAATATTATTTAATACTAGATATTATTAAATATATAATATATTATTGAATATTTATATATAATATATATTAAATATTTATAAATATTTAAATATATAATAATTTTAAAATGATTTTATGAAGAATCCTTACTTTTTCCTAGAATATTTCATATTTGAGCAAAAAAAAAAAAAGACAGCCACTTAAAATATAAAAATAATTTATAACAAATTACAAATAAAAATTCAAGTATATGATAATATGAAATTTTGCATCCTTGAAAATTTGAACTAATTTTATTAAAGCAAATCAAATATAATAATCTTGCACTTCTGGTAATCTAATTACTAAGTATCGTTCATAGTAATATAATATTATCATGAACCAAACACCATCTAAAAGTTTTCACACTTACAAAATGTGATGCATAACAAATTTAGAGATTTATGCAGCAAAGATGATCCATTGCATCTATAAATATAAAGCAAAAATATATTTTTGGTCCTCACACTTTCACTTAAAAGTTTAATTTGATCCTTAAACTTCTGCTTGTTATAATTTAATCTCTTATATTTTGAGAACATTATATTTCTGACATCCTGTTACATAAGATCTATTAAAATTAATAAAATAGTTAACATTCTATTCTTTTAACTGGTTAACATATTTGTGCTAGGTGATACATCAGTTATCCCATCAATTTTAATTTACCTCATATAATCGAACACTAGAAATACAGCATCCTTGAAATGTAACAACTAAAAGTTTGAGGTCCAAAATAAATTTTCAATGATATTTTGAAGACCAAAAAGTATATTTTATTCTGAAAGTGAAAAAAAAAAAAAAAAAAAATCTTCTACCACGTATAAATCGAAAGGCTTTGCATGCTTTGAATTTTATGGTTTTAACATGTTGCAGGGTTATGTCTAATTAAGCTGGATGTCTTGGAATCTAAACACCCGAGCCACCTACCAACCACATTCGGGACAAAGGCAACCACAAGCCCAGTTGACCAAGTCTTCCCCCGAATCATCCAGCTCGATGACTTGGAGCAGCAGCCAGTTCTGTTTTTTCGAAGGATGGAGTAGAAGTTAGTTTTTGACTTCCAGTTTCTTGGAGGAGGGATCAAGAGAAGGCTACTTGATGCCGGCTCTCCGCATCCTCTTTAAAAGCCTCCTGTTGAGTCATCGGACTCCACATCAACGAGAAGGAAAGAAGAAGGCGAAAGTAGTAGTAGAAAGCAGCAGTTCAGATGGCTTTGGTGAAGTACTGCTTCTCCTTCCTGGTAGGAGCCACTTGTGGGGCATTACTCGCTCGGAACTCCTGATTTGTAAACTGCTTAGCTAAATAAAGTTTTTCATCATTTAATGGATATTTGTAGGGAATTTGAAATGACTGTTGGTTGGTCCATCTGTGTTCTTTGGCAGCGTTCCTGGGAATTTCTCAATTGATATTCAAAACCTTTTATTGTCAGAATCGATATTCAAAAAAAACTAATCTCTGTATCAGCTTAATGGGGATTTTAACATACTACTGCAACTCCTCCCCTGCTCTAAAAAGTCGTTTACATTATTCTGAAAGCTCTTCCAGCTAGTTTTGTAACAATTTGTCAACTAGGATCAAGAAATACACTCACTCATGGCGGTTCCCAATTGAACCAGACTAAGGAATACAATTTCATAGCATCATGCTGGACAGGCCTGTCAGCTACCTGGCCGCCTTCACAGCATATTTTCATAGCTATGGAGTCTTGAACTTACTGATCATATTCACCCAATTCATAATAGCAATTAAAGCTTATCAAATACCAAATGGATCAAGCTCAAACTAGGTTCCATATTGACAACAACTAGATCCGATATTTACAGCAGCCAAGCCCGGCTAGGACCTATATTTTTTACGAAGCCTAACTCAATTTCAAAGAGCCAGTCCATCTGATCGAAATTTTCTTTTCTTCTCTCTTATTTAAGATCTAATTAAAAGTATTTGCAGTATAACTTATCCAAGAAACCGGAACGAAATAGACGTCCGAACGATTTGTCCCGTGGCAAAAGCATTCTTATTGCCTGGTCAAATGAGATGGAATCCTAGTAGAGCAAACTCGGTGGAGGAGGCCTTGGAGGAGTTGGTGAGCTGCATTAGAATATTGTTTCTTGGACAAGAGAAGCCCGCTGCTTATGGATTAATTTTATTGGTTTTAATATGGTCCAAGGCTGTGTCTAATTAAGCTGGATGGCTTGGAACCTTTACACCCGAGCCACCTACTACGCCACGAGCGAGGCAAAGGCACAACAAACCCAGTTGACCAAGTCCTCCCCCGAGTCATCCAACTCAATGACTTGGAGTAGAAGTTAGTTGACTTCTAGTTTCTTGGAGGAGGGATAACCAGAAGACTACTTGATCCCGGCTCTCCTGCATCCTCTTTAAAATGATCCTGTTGGGGTCTTCAGACTCTCCACATCAACGAGAAGGAAAGAAGAAGGCAAAGTAGTAGTAGAAAGCAGCAGCTTAGATGGCTTTGGTGAAGTACTGCTTCTCCTTCGTGGTGGGAGCCGCCTGTGGGGCATTACTCGCCCGGAACTTCCAGTGCCCCAAAGAGAGGCTCGCTAAAAGGATGCTGATGGCAAAGCAACATGATGAGGTTTTCCGCAAGCTAAAGGAGGCAGAGAATTCAGCACAGTAGAGGCAATATACCTGTTCTATTATTGTATCTCTCCGCTCCCTGTTGTGAGAGCTGTGTTTGTCTTAGTTTGGGCTTGTAAGTCCAATTTATTTGTGTTTGTCTCAGTTTGGGCTTGTAAGTACAATTTATATTGGTAGGGGAGATTGTTGAGTGTACCCTGATGTGTATCTGGCTTAGCTAAATAAAGTCTCACCATTTAATGAATACTTCTACGGAATTTGAAGTGACTGTTACTTGGTTCATCATTTTATTCGGTTCATTTTGTTTGGATTTATTTTGAGGTTAACAATATATATATATATATATATATGAAGATCATGGACACTCTTCATCCTTCTCTATATATAATCTAAGTTTTCATAGTAATGTAGAGTATTTTTGAGAGATTCAGAAAAGGTTTTGTTAGGTGTAAAATAGTTTAGAATTTTTTGTGAGAGAGAGTATGTGGTGAGGAATTGTAAAACTTTAGTTATTTTTTTAGTGAAATTTCTGTGATAAATGCTATCAGATTGAACAAAAAAAAATTCCTTGTTTTCTTTTTATTTTTTCTTATTCTTTCTTGTTGGCATTTCTTCACCTATTATGCATGTTTCAACACATCTATTCTTTGGTAGCGTTCTTGAGAACATGTCATGTACCATTTAATCTTTGCATCAACATAACGGGGATTTTACATGCTACCATTCCCTCCAGAGCTCTAAAAAGTTGTTTATATTATTTTGAAAACTCTTCAACAATTTATCAACCAGGACTAAGGAATACACTCATTGTGATTCCTAATTGTCTCAGACTCAGTGCCCAAATTTCATCTCATCACAGCGGGCAGGCCTGTCAGCCATCTGGTTGCCTTCACAACATATTTTCTATCTATGAACTCTTGAACTTGCCTGACTATTTTCCAAATGTCAAAAAGCAATTGCTCACGGTTAAGACTACATATTGATAACTAAACCTCATGTTTGTGCACTTTGAGATTGAGTGAATTTTCTTTTCTCCTCTGTTATTTAAAATCTAATTAAGAGTTTTTTAATATTCAAACCTGCAGAATTTTGAATTAGGCTTAGTGATCTACCTGATATTATTCTCAGCTCTTGTTCAACTCTAACAACAATTAAGTCTAATTTCAAGCATGAAGAAGTAAAATATATTTATACAAGTCAACTTTACTCAGGTTACCATTAGTCAATATTAGCATAAAACACCCTCCTCCCCTAACAAAAACATCCTCTGGTAAAACCTACGTCACATGGCCGAAGCATTCCCTTTTCCACCTCTCGCTGTTCGTGGGGCAAACTCAGTGGACGAGGCCCAGTCCCTGGTCAAATCAAGCGCCTTGGGGAAGGAGTTGGCGAGTTGCTTTAGAATATTATTTCTTGGACGAGGGGTCAAGCCAAGCTCACACCTTCATAAATTCAGCATCGCAGCACCGGAGACATTTGAATACCAACAGCCAACTCCAGCGATGGGTTGTTTGATCCGGAAGTGCTTCACCTTGCTGCTGGGAACCACGCTCGGCATCTACGTCGCCCAGAACTACGACGTCCCAAACCTCAACAACCTCGCAAACAAGGCAATGGCGATGGCCAAGCGCAAAGAGGAGCAATACCGCAGGAAGAACAAAGAAGAGGAGGCACCCAAGAAAGAAGATGACTCCGAATAGGAGCACCAAACCATTGTTGGACGTTTTTGTTCAACTTTATGTATCTCAATAAATGGAACGTATTTGATGAGTTGTTAGATTATGGCATTGCAATTCTCTCTTGAGTTCCTTACAAGAGCTTTCAGTCGAACGCTATGGCTCGTGCAATTCTCTTCATCTAATAATACTCGATTATGTCTTTGCATTGGACCAGGAGAAATCAAATGGAGTTAAACTCGATTGAGTGTCGTGGATTCTCCAAAGGGAATGGCCTAAGAACACGGTATTGACGGTGAAGAGTTCTCTCCATCATTGGATCTAAGATATTAAGTTTAAGAAAGTGAAAGTAGTGAGAAAGTTCACCAGGGTATCAGAGAAAGTAGTTTTGAGTTCTCTTTCGATTTTCGGTCTTGAGAACATTTAGGGTATCCAAATTGCCTTTCTCTTCAGAAAGAGAGGCATCTTTGAAATTGATTACTTATTAACACACACAAAAATCTTATTATAATGTGCAAGGATCATTTAGAGAGCATTCGAAACAAAACCAATTGACATTTGCAAGTGCTCTGTTCTGAGATACTGTCAGGTAAATCAACAACTAAATAAGCATTATTTCTCTTGCTGTTCATGTGTACTTGTAATCATCCTGAAATGTGTCATCCCAGCTTTTCTTGATTTATTTGTAAGGAGAAAATTAAGGTGAAACACAGGTAGAA